>CM062297.1:18442861-18718427 GCA_031216915.1 Pictodentalium vernedei | reverse complement strand
ACCAATGCTTGAGAGATGCAAACCCTCTCTAAAATGGGCAACATGGCTTATTAACGCTCACCCCTGGTCTTGAGTTGATATTCATGTCGTGGTCAAGATTAGCCATTGTGCAAAAATCTGTGACCTTAAACACCAATAAATAATAATAGTAATTTAATTCATCGTGTAACTGCGAAACGTATCTGTGGACAAAACGTGGAGTGGCACGCGTCACCTTCCCCCCTCCCGGCTCCACCGCCTCGGGGTATTACTGAATAACCACTGAAACAATGTTCACCTGATAAAACCTATATTACATACCATCACGATGGACTCCTTGTGTTGAGTCTGGTGGTATAATTATCTATATTACACACCATCACGATGGACTCCTTGTGTTGAGTCTGGTGGTATAATTATCTATATTACATACCATCACGATGGACTCCTTGTGTTGAGTCTGGTTGTATAATTATCTATATTACACACCACCACGATGGACTCCTTGTGTTGAGTCTGGTGGTATAATTATCTATATTACACACCATCACGATGGACTCCTTGTGTTGAGTCTGGTGGTATAATTATCTATATTACATACCATCACGATGGACTCCTTGTGTTGAGTCTGGTGATATAATTAGCTATATTACACACCATCACGATGGACTCCTTGCGTTGAGTCTGGTGGTATAATTATCTATATTACATACCATCACGATGGACTCCTCGTGTTGAGTCTGGTGGTATAATTATCTATATTACATACCATCACGATGGACTCCTTGTGTTGAGTCTGGTGATATAATTAGCTATATTACACACCATCACGATGGACTCCTTGCGTTGAGTCTGGTGGTATAATTATCTATATTACATACCATCACGATGGACTCCTTGTGTTGAGTCTGGTGGTATAATTATGGTTGTTGTGGACATACCATCACGATGGACTCCTTGTGTTGAGTCTGGTGGTATAATTATGCTTGATGTGGACAGAAAAAATGAACCGGAGATTTGTGATTATATATAAAGTTGATGTTTTTCTGTAAAAGTATTTGGGGAGCTAAGTTCCCCAAATTCCCCCACTCCCGTGGTCTTCCACTCTTTTATAGCGCCACACGGTATTCGTAATTCAAAGGGATGTGTCTTGGTCCACTTATAACAAAAAACTATACGACTATAACGGATCGATCACAATATAATCACGACAGGTGTCCGGTTCATCTTACAGAGCGTCAAACTAAAATAGACCCAAGCAAAATCCAGACAATTATTTAATATGCATAATATTATTATTAAATTACCCGATTATTGATAATTAGCAATTAATTAAAGTTAACGACGTAACCTATCACCTGTTTCTTACGTCATTAATATGAAAGCAGCTTTAATGTAATTTTAAAATCAATTTTCAAGTAGCGAAGTCAATTATCATGAAATCTATATTAGGAATGAATTTATCGTACAGATGTTTGTATCGACCATGTGTTGTTGGTGAGCTAATTTAGGGATACTCCAACAATCTTTACATCTTGTTTTCTCACTCAATATAAAGTGACCCTTTATCCAAGACAGTTATGACAGGAGTGTATCCAGGTTAAATTGAGTGAGCGAGTGAGTGTTTGTGTGTGTGTGTGTGTGGGGGGGGGGGGGGGGGGGGGGGGGTAGGTGGCATTATCGTGTCGGACAGTTTTACGGTTGGGGAAAGCCGTAGTACCCAGAGAGAACTACCGAGCAACAGCGAGCAACTGTCAGACCAACGTAATAACTCCACACAAGCAGGGTTAATATTGGTTGAAGACAGGTGCACCATCGACGTGCATCACGCATTCGCTTTAGTACACAGCGCCATCGTGCCCCCACATGGGCAAACGTAATTAAGTGCCTTCCACAAAGACACAACGCCGTTAACCCTGGATGGGATCGACACAGGGAACTTGGTTTGAAGTTCATTGCCGTAACCACTAAACTACCACGCTCAGAGGGGGGAGGGGGTATTGCTGCTGCCAATCGGTGCAGAATTTTATTCTCTTCCCGCCCCCGCCTCCCACCCCCATGCACACACTTCATTTTACCTCGTGTAGGACTATGAGTGTGTATCGCACATACCTAAAGATACAAGGTGTAATAAAACGATTAAGTCTTTGTTTCCATGGATACAATAGTTATGACAAGAGTCAAGATCGAAACCAAAGGTTTAAAGGCTGTACCTCATTGAATTCAATTTTGTTTTATAATTCTTAACCCTTTATCTAACAAATCACCGGCGTCCGTCCGCGTAATTAACAAATAGAGTAAGTGAAAACAAATTATTTTTTTCAAAATATTTCAACAAATGTTCTTTCCAGTGGCGTAGATAGCGTTTCGCTGGCGGAGGGGCAAGCCCAAAATTTTCCGACAGACCGAAAATTTTCCGACAGTGTAACAACAACAAAAACCCAAACAAACAGAAAGAATCTGTTGTTTACTACAAATGTACTGAAAATTGGTCTTTTTTACCCAAAATTTACCCAAAATGGCATGTTTTTTATCCCCAAAGCCAGCACTTTAATGTTATTAGGCATAAATTCGCCTAAAAATGGTCCCCAAAAATTTTCGACAAAACTTCTGGTGGGGGGGGGGGGGGGGGGGGGGGGGGGCTCTTTATCTACGCCACTGGTTCTTTCCATCG
Organism: Pictodentalium vernedei; assembly: GCA_031216915.1. Taxonomy (NCBI): domain Eukaryota; kingdom Metazoa; phylum Mollusca; class Scaphopoda; order Dentaliida; family Dentaliidae; genus Pictodentalium; species Pictodentalium vernedei. Next base: position 18,715,774 of record CM062297.1, on the reverse strand, counting down.
AGGAGTCACATGTTATGGTTCTGTTGAACGTTTCTGAAAAGCATACTGACTTGTATCCTCATGAATATCGACTTTCTATATAGTTATCTCCCTTGAAGTTATTGGACGGTCTAGGAAAGTACAATTGAGAATCGAGCAATTGTTGAGAAAACTCCTGTAGCATCAGCGATAACTATATAAAGTAAGGTTTCCTTTTGTCGCTTCTTTATAAACGAAAACAACACACAACTTTTGGAGCTCTGGGAACTGTCTGTTGTTTTTTGTTTATTAAAAGTAACAAAGGAAAACTTGGCTTTTGTATGGAAAGCTAATTAGAATCAAACAGTTCACAGATAATCCGTGATCAAGAAATCCTATCAATATTTCATTTACAAATACTAAATGTCCACTTTGGATCTTTATTTAGGGAATGTGTTTTTTATAGTTCAGTCACATTAGGGTTAATTGTGGAAATGATTATTCTGAATGAAGCTGGGTTCTCGTCAGATCACTGAAGTTAAGCAACGTCGAGCCCGGTTAGTCCTTGGATGAGTGGCCGTCTGAGCGATCGATTCGGACTCCCGCGTTGTGTCCTTGGGCAAGGAACTTAACCCCGATTGCCCACATGGTGGCACGATGACGCCGCGTACTAAGGCGTACTGCACGCCGATGGTGCACATGTCTTCAATCAGTGTAACCTAGACTGTGCTGCAGTGCGGAGTTATGATGTTTGGGAGCTGGCAGCTGCTCGTCGTTGCTCGGTGGTTCTCTCCGAGAACTGCGGTTTCCTCCACCCGAAAAACTGTCACGGTCATGATTAGCCATTGTGCATTAGTTTGTGACTTTAAATACCAATAAATAAATCTGGAAGATAGGATCCTGGATTTCCAGTGGCCATATCCATAAACATTGCCTTACCGCTGAATTTGTCCCCCAAATCGACAAGAAATCCATTCAGGGGAATATTTTAATTGCCGAAGGAATCGCAAGTTCGGTTGTCAATAATCTTGACTATGGGCGTGATTTTTCTTCAAAACGGCACTCAAAACGTCTGACGATTGAAATAAACGGGGTATTATCAATAGACCTCGCCGCGGAGGGGGTGTCGGGGGTGCAAACGAACCCCATTTTACGTTTTTTCAAGAACGGTTAATGCAAATAAATCATCCAAAGGAAACCAGAGAGCCCCATTTGATACTGGATTTAAAAATATTCCCGGGGGAAACGCCTCAACAATATGCTAGTATATTCATGCATACTAGGGGCGGTTGTATGCCCCTTGGTGTCAAGTGTATTCCCGGTGTACTCGAACAAGTCGAACCCCTTTTAAAAAATCCTGATGACACCCATTTTATACCAAGCGCAGTGCTGGTAATCACGAAACAAATAATTTTACTTCAGTCTAGAGGGAGGTAATTTTCCGAAACACAGAAAAACTTGTATGAAGATATTTGATTTCGATCTCATCTTCAAAAACTTAATCCTCCACGAAGTTTGTTTTCCTAATCTACAACATTACTTGGAATAAATTTGACAACAAATTATTCCTTTTTCAGCTGAAAGAGAGATTATCTGGATGGTGTACCTCACACTTCAAATGAGAAAATTCGAATTTCGGCCCAATTTTAATTTTTAAAGACACTCTCCATGCTACCGCTAATCTGTTTAGCCTACAACCCTAGAATAACGATTTCAGAAAAAATCAAAGTGCAGCTATCACTGCTTTTAAGTGTTCTAGGAGAGTTGCAAGGACACATATAGGTATATAGGCCCGAGAAGTTCATTTTAATTTTTGTTATGTTTTTTTTAGAGGGTGGGGGGGGGGGGGGGGTGGGGGCGGTGCGGAGAAGACGTTTATATAACGTAAAACGCGACAATAAAATAATTACGTTTTGCGTGTTCAGTGTACGAGTTCATATATCTAGACTACGACGCCTTTGTATTTGGCACTCGACGACTAATTATACGAATTTGTAAATCCTAAAGAGGGATCGTGGTGGCTCAGTGGTAGACTGTTGGACTTCTACGCTAGAGGTCCCGAGTTCGATCCCCGTCCGTGACGACCCGGGTTGTGTTCTTGGGAAAGGCACTTTATCCCGGTTGCCTACATGGGGACACGATAACGCGGTGTACTAAGGCCGGCTGCACGTCTTCAACCGCTGTAACCCCGCTTGAGCGGAGCTTGAACAAAGTTAGAATGTTGAGAAGCTGATGCTCGGTGGTTGTCTCTGGGTACTCCGGCTTCCTCCACTTGTAAAACTGTCACGGTCACAATTAGCCATTGTGCATAAGTATGTGACCTTAAACACCAATAAATAAATAAATGCTGAAGAGATATAAATGGTAATTTGAAGCACGGAGGGTATCTTCAACTTTTCTTTCTGATATTTAGCAATGAGAAATGAAACTGCTGTAGGTTAGAGACATTTCAGCAATAGGATTCGTCTAGATGCCTTTAATGCTGGCATCTATGGTTGTGCCTTGGTGGCGTTGTGCGTGATAATAGTGGTGGATCGTGATGTGGGCATCTATGGTTGTGCCTTGGTAGCGCTGTGCGTGATAATATTGCTTGATCGTGATGTGGGCATCTATGCATGGTTGTGCCTTGGTAGCGCTGCGCGTGATAACAGGGCTTGATCGTTATGTGGGCATCTATAGTTGTGCCTTGGTGGCCTTGCGCGCGATAATGGTGGATCGTGATGCGAATGTCTATAGCTGTGTCTTTGTGGCTTTATTCGTGATATTCGTGGTGGATTGTGATAATGGTGGTAGATCGTGATAATAGTGTTGGATCGTGATGCGGGTATCTCGAGTTCTGCTTTGGTGGCTTTGAGTGTGATAATAGTGCTGGATCGTGATAAAGTGGTGGCTCGTGATAATAGTGGTGGATCATGATAATGGTGATGGGTTGTCATAATAGTTGTGGACCGTGATAAAAGTGGCGGGTCGTGATAATATTGATGGGTCGTGATAAAAGTGGCGAACCCTGATAATAGTGGTGGACCGTGATAATAGTTGCGGACCGTGATAATAGTGGTAGGTCGTGATAATAGTGGCGGACCGTGATAATAGTGGTGGATTGTGATAATAGTGGTGTATCGTGATAATAGTGGTGGATCGTGATAATAGTGGCGTACCGTGATAATAGCGGTGGATCGTGATAATAGTGGTGCATCGTGATAATAGTGGGGATCGTGATAATAGTGGCGGACCGTGATAATAGTGGTGGGGCGTGATAATAGTGGTGGATCGAGAAAATAGCGATGGATCGTAATAATGGTGGAACGTGCGAGAACACGGGAGTGCCGTTATACCGAAACCTCTGCTTGGGAAAGGAGTGCGGTGTGCATAGAGTAGAGCCCTTCGCTTGGATGCAGGGACACTGTTTATGAGGTACATTCGTTCCGCGTCTTTCTGATTGAGGATTTCTACTCGGCGGGTGTAATCAGACTGGGCCCAGGGGCCTGTCGATTAAGACTTTCTGACTGAGGTTTTCTTCTCGGTGTCGTAAGATAGGACAAAGGAGCCCTTCGATAAAAATTTTCTGACTGAGGCTTTCAACTCGGCGGGTCTAGTAAGACAGGGCATAGGGGCCTATCGATTAAGACTTTCTGATCGAGGTTTTCTACTCGGTGGGTGCAGTAAGACTGGGCCTAGAGGCCTGTCGATTGAGACTTTCTTCTTGGGTCTTTCTACTCCGTGGGTGTAGTAAGACGCCGCCTAGGGCCTATCGATTAAGACTTTCTGATTGAGTCTTTCTACTCGGTGGGTGTAGTAAGTCAGGCCGAGTAGAAAGACTCAATTAGAAAGTGAATTAAGACTTTCTTTCAAGTTGAGGATTTGCAGAGTGTAGTAAGACTGGGCCTAGGGACCTGCCAATTAAGACCGCGCAAATGACAGCAAATTGACTACGCCTGGAAAGAAAGAGCCAGGCTGTATTTGTTGGCCGATCAGGAATATTCCTCCAGGTCGGAAAGAGGTAATGGGGCGATGCAGTTGGTCAGCATGTTGCTGTGGCTCAGCAGGCTGTTTGCTGGTGGTGGGAAAGAGCTGTGCTCTCTGTAACGGTATGACATACATTTTAGTCTAACTAGGAAAGAGGTAATGGCGCCGTGATTTTGGCAGCAGAGAACCACAGTGTCTTCGATTTTCGATCAGGCATGCCAGCGTGTTGACTGCTTCTGGTAGAAAAGAGTTGTGTTGTTCATGATGCCCCCACAGGCATGTTGCGCCAGGCGGGAAAGAGGTAGCGTAGCGATGTTTTAGGCCGGAGAGAGCCATGCTGTGTTGTGACCTTGTGGTGGCCTCTTGGGTATATTACTCCAGCCTTGAAAGAGGTAATTTTGGGGGCGCGGGTGTTGTTGGTCCGTATGTTATGGTTAGAAATCCGGCTTCTCCTGAAAGTAAACAGCTGTGCTGTCTCTGGTGGCACTGCAGGCATGTTGCTCCAGGGGGGAAAAAAAGGTAATGGAGCAACGCTGTTGGCAAGCTGGTCGCGGTGGCCAAACAAGCAGGCTGCTCCTGGAAATAGCCGTGTTGTCTGTGGCGGCCTTGTGGAAATGTTGTTTTGGGTAGGAGAGAAGCAACTTATTGGTGTTCATGGGAGGATGCTGTTCTTCAGTATGTATAATTTGAAAGTAAATGGATATCTTCATTGGACAAGGAAGTCTTTGGTTTGGCAGGTATTGAAAACTTCTTTACCCAGCATAAATTATTAGTGGTAACTGAGTGTATAGACGGAGAGATTGGCGACATATTTGCCAATATACAAGGATGACATTCCATGAAGTGTAATGCTTGTAAATACGACATTGCTGACGTCTATCTGTCTTCCGAAGCACACCAAGCTAAGTAAAAGTAGGAATGTGCGTTTCGTTGAAGGGTACAACGTCTCCATGATGGATTTTCTGTTTTTATAATCACTGGTGGAAATGGCATGGTGGATAGCATGTATTTGTCTGGAATAAATTGTGTCCGCTGTAAAACTTCTAAACAGATTTACGAAAAGTTTTTTACGCTCTAAATAACTTCCATCCAGTCACCGTCATCAACAGCCCTGACAATCAGGGACATAACATCGGACCAACTATTGCTTCTCTCCATCACAACACCTGCGACAGTCCGAGATTGTAATATTACCTGACATATAGAGCCACCCTAAAACAAGAGATCTTCGTAAAACGATGTATCTATATCACAAACAGGCCAACCCCGGGATCCATACGTACGGCTTTACACACACCGTATTTCAGTCCCCCAGCAATAGTGTCATTCTGGCAGAGCCCAGGCGTGAAGACTAGGGCTGTCACGATTTTTCATTTTAGGAATCGATTAATCGTTGCAAATAATCGATTAATCGTACCTAGATGACCCCCACCACCTCTCCCTCTCTTTGAAGTCGATAAAAATGAAGTTCAAGTCAGCTGACCTACCTCAAGTAAACAACGAAGACGGTCAACTTTTAGGGACATTCAAAGCTTTGATGTTCTGAACTTTTGAACCGTCAGTGTAATAATCAAGACCGGTCGGCAGTTGCGAACTTCGCAACTGCCGACCGGTCTTGATTATTACACTGACGGTTCAAAAATTCAGAACATCAAAGCTTTGATGAATGTACATGGAAGACAAATGCTTCCAACGGCTTCTTGGGGTTTAACATCGACTCTTTACCTTTAGAAACAATCGTTTTTTCTTTTAATTATTAAACATCTAAAACGGGATACAATTTACCGATTATTCGACAACGAAAAATACTAATCGATTTCGCTGTGACCGATCAACAATCGATTAATCGATTAATCGTGACAGCCCAGGCGTGAAGACACACAATCCTATCTATACAACCCTACATACACACCGTATTTCACTTCCTCCAGCAATAGTGGCATTCTGACGGCGCCCAGGCGTGAAGACACACAATCATATATACACACCGTATTTCACTTCCCCAGCAATAGTGGCATTCTGACGGCGCCCAGGCGTGAAGACATACAATTCCATCTTCATACGTCAACTTTCAGTACACGGACACCTAATGACCTTTCATTTTCAACACTCACATAAGCGATATCATGGTCTCGAACGCATTGTCTAAACATAAATATGGTTCTAGCATTGGTTGAAAACAAGTGCACCATCGACATGCAGTACGACTTAGTACACAGTGTCCCCGGGTGTAGTACGCCTTAGTACACAGTGCCATCGGGTGTAGTACTCCTTAGTACACAGTGCCCCGGGTGTGGTACGCCTTAGTACACAGTGCTCCGGATGTAGCACGCCTTAGTACACAGTGTCCCCGGGTGTAGAACGCCTTAGTGCACAGTGTCCCCGAGTGTAGTACGCCTTAGTACACAGTGACCCCGGGAGTGGTACGCCTTAGTACACAGTGCCCCGGGTGTGGTACACCTTAGTACACAGTGCTCCGGGTGTAGTACGCCTTAGTACACAGTGTCCCCGGGTGTTGTACGCCTTAGTACACAGTGCCCTCGGGTGTGGTACGCCTTAGTACACAGTGCCCCGGGTGTAGTACGCCTTAGTACACAGTGCCCCGGGTGCAGAACGCCCTAGTACACAGTGCCCCGGATGTAGTATGCCTTAGTACACAGTGCCCATGGGTATAGAACGCCTTAGTACACAGTGCATTAGGGGCTTCCTATTTGTATTAGGTAGACAGTTAATAACCGTGGCTACCGAGCTGCCTATTTGTATTAGGTAGACAGTTAATAACCGTGTTTCCAATTTGTATTAGGTAGGCAGTTAATAACCGTGCTCCCTATTTGTATTAGGTAGACAGTTAATAACTATGTCCCCTATTTGTATTAGGTAGGCAGTTAATAACCGTGCTTCCTATTTGTATTAGGTAGACAGTTAATAACCGTGCTCACTATTTGTATTAGGTAGACAGTTTTTAACCATGCTTCCTATTTGTGTTAGGTAGACAGTTAGTAACCGTGCTGCCTATTTGTATTAGTTACACAGTTAATAACGAGCTCCCTATTTGTGTTAGGTACACGGGTATTAACCGTGCTCCCTATTTATATTAGGTAGACAGTTAATAACTGTGCTCCCTATTTGTATTAGGTAGACAGATAATAACAGCATTCCCTATTTGTATTAGGTAGACAGTTAATAGCCGTGCTCCCTATTTGTATTATGTAGACAGGAAATAACTGCGTTCCCTATTTGTATAAGGTAGACAGTTATTAACTGTTCTTCCTGTTTGTATTAGGCAGGCAGTTAATAACCGTGCTCCCTATTTGTATTAGGTAGACAATTAATAATTGTGTTCCCTGTTTGTATTCGGTAGACAGTTAATAACCACGTCCCTATTTGTATTAGGTAGACAGTTAATAACCGCATTCTTTTTTTGTATTAGGCAGGCAGTTAATAACCGCGTTCCCTATTTGTATTAGGTAGACATTTAATAACCGTGCTCCCTATTTGTATTATGTAGACAGGAAATAACTGCGTTCCCTATTTGTATAAGGTAGACAGTTATTAACTGTTCTTCCTGTTTGTATTAGGTAGGCAGGTAATAACCGTGCTCCCTATTTGTATTAGGTAGACAATTAATAACTGTGTTCCCTGTTTGTATTCGGTAGACAGTTAATAACCACGTCCCTATTTGTATTAGGTAGACAGTTAATAACCGCATTCTTTTTTGTATTAGGCAGGCAGTTTATAACCGCGTTCCCTATTTGTATTAGGTAGACAGTTAATAACAGCATTCCCTATTTGTATTAGGTAGACAGTTAATAACCGTGCTCCCTATTTGTATTATGTAGACAGGAAATAACTGCGTTCCCTATTTGTATAAGGTAGACAGTTATTAAATGTTCGCCCTATTTGTATTAGGTAGACAGTTAATAACCGTGCTTCCTATTTGTATTAGATAGACAGTTAATAAACATGCTTTCTATTTGTATTAGGTAGACAGTTAATAACCGTGCCCCCTATTTGTATTAGGTAGACAGTTAATAACCATGCTTCCTATTTGTATTAGGTTGACAATTAATAACCGTGCTTCCTATTTGTATTAGGTGGACAGTTAATAACCGTGTTCCCTAGTTGTATTAGTCAGGCAGTTAATAACCGTGCTCCTAGTTGTATTAGGTAGACAGTTAATAACCGTGCTTCCTGTTTGTATTAGGTGGACAGATAATAACCGTGATCCCTAGTTGTATTAGTTAGACAGTCAATAACCATGCTCCCTAGTTGTATTAGGTAGACAGTTAATAACCGTGCTTCCTATTTGTATTAGGTAGACAGTTAATAACCATGCTCTCTATTTGTATTAGGTAGACAGTTAATAACCTTGCTCCCTATTTGTATTAGGTAGACAGTTAATAACCATCCTTCCAATTTGTATTAGGTAGACAGTTAATAACCGTGCTCCCTATTTACATTAGGTAGACAGTTTATGGCCATGCTTCCTATTTTTATTAGGTAAACAGTTAATAACTGTGCTCCCTATTTGTATTAGGTAGACAGTTAATAACCGTGCTTCCTATTTGTATTAGGTAGACAGTTAATAACCATGCTCTCTATTTGTATTAGGTAGACAGGTAATAACCGTGCTCCCTATTTGTATTAGGCAGACAGTTAATAACCATGCTCCCTAATTGTATTAGGTAGACAGTTCATAAACGTGCTCCCTATTTGTATTAGGTAGACAGTTAATAACCGTTCTCCCTATTTGTATTAGGTACACAGTTAATAACCATGTTTCCTATTTGTATTAGGTAGACAGTTAATAACCGTGCTCCCAATTTGCATTAGGTAGACAGTTTATAGCCGTGCTTCCTATTTGTGTTAGGTAGACACTTAATAAACGTGCTCCCTATCTGTATTAGGTAGACAGTTAATAACTGTGCTCCCTATTTGTATTAGGTAGACAGTTAATAACCGTGCTTCCTATGTGTATTAGGTAGACAGTTAATAACCGTGCTCCCTAGTTGTATTAGTTAGACAGTTAATAACCGTGCTCCCTAGTTGTATTAGGTAGTCAATTAATAACCATGCCCCCCCAGTTGTATTAGGTAGACAGTTAATAACCGTGCTTCCTATTTGTATAAGGTAGACAGTTCATAACCGTGCTCCCTATTTATATTAGGTCGACAGTTAATAACTGTGCTCCGTGTTTGTATTAGGTAGACAGTGAATAACCGGCCCCTTATTTGTATTAGGTAGACAGTTAATGAAAAATACGAGAAAATTAAACCAACTCTACACTTCCGAACCCAGCTCACTTGCAAAGTTATCATGTTTACGCTGACTTCTCGATCCCCATCCAGGACGACCCGCGCTGTGTCCTTAGGCAAGGCACTTTATCCCGGTTGCCTACATGGGGGCACGATGACGCCGTGTGTCTTCAGCCCCTGTAACGCTGCTTGGTCGGAGCTTGAACAGAGTTAGAATGTTCAGGAGCTGACAACTTCTCGTAGATGGTCGGTGGTTCTCTTCGGATACTCCGGCTTCCACCATCCGTAAAACTGTCACGGTCGCGATTAGCCATTGTGCATAAGTACGTGACCTGAAACACCAATAAATAAAGAAATGTGAACGATATTTTCCGTAATGAGTTATTTGCTTGTGATTATGTGATAGACCATACCCTGTAACTATACAAGCTACATAAAGGATTGTCCATTAATCAGCTATTGTTACATCAGCTTCTCCAAAGCATTCCTGCATCAATATTAATCAGTAAAACAACAAAACACCCAAGAGTGCAAATGGGGCACCATCTGCAATGGGCGAACTCATCTTGAAAGAACAAGCTGAAAAAATAAAAAAAACTTGGTCGAAGGGAAACAACTCTTCACGCTAAATCTCAAGTTGTCAATCGGGCGTTGAGCGTACAATTCAATTTGAAAAACGATCTTTGCCCGCACAGTAAAACTCACGCGATTCACTGCGTTGACAACACATTGCAGAGTTTTGTTGCCTTAATGTCTTAACCCTTTGAGCACTCGTTTCCTGGAATGGTATCGTCTTTGTGCGCCCATATAACGAGATGGGTCAGTCCAATATCAATATACGGGGAGGATAAAATAATAACTGCAGTCTGCAGCCGCCTGGGTGCAGACTACAGTTATTATTTTATCATCAATGCCCCGTGTATAGACATCTTATAATAAGACAAACATGGAGCGAAATTATGCCTTAAACCGAAAAATCGACCTTAAGTGTTCCAAGGGTTAAGCGGATACTAGCAGGCCCGTCGGAACCGGGGGGGGGGGGGGCTGGGGGGCTGCTGCCCCCCCCCCCAATAATTTGCTCATATTTGGTCGTTAGGTTATCCATGATGGGAGAAACCGATGTAATCTGAATATAACTGGACATTACATTATTTAACTCATATTAGAACAGTGGCGTAGGAACCGGGAGAGGGGGGGGGGGGGGGGAGGCTGGGTTGGTGGTTTCTCCACACGGGATGCCCACTGGTTACCATATTCCGACATTGCTGTTAATGATTACTGGACTGAGTGGGTTCCATGTGGGCTTTCTTACACAAATAAAACTGACAGTCGTGTTTTCGCCTAATTGTGGAAAGCGATGTTAAACCCCAACCAACCACAGGGTAATTCATTGCATGTTCACTATTCCTGTCATTCTGCTCGGAAATCATGCTGAATTGATCAGAGAGCTGACGTATTTCCTTATTGACGATGTATTTGCTCAGAATCACTCAGAATGCATATTTGTACATCTTAAATTAAAAAAATTCCCGGACCTTCACCAACGAGTCGGGGAGGTACCCCCTCTCGTTCTCACTCCCACTCGCCGCTTTGCGGTTTCGGATGACGCTTCGCGTCATAGGAATATACGATTTATTTGCTCATAATCAACCAGAATGCATGTTTTTATTCTTAAAAAGGGATTCTGTAAAATGGGATTTCTAGCCGAGTCCGTAAAATTTGGATTCCGTGTTTTAACATCGTCCACTCGAGGGTATTCCCCTTCCTTATTAGAAAAATTCAGTTCAATGGGTTGTAGTTTAAAAATTCATATCACCTTCGTTATATTTTCATTAAGGCTGTAAACTTTGTTCATTTCAAAGGTGTTAACATTGGGATATAGTTAGGGGTTATACTTCATTAAGTTCAAGGGTATTTATTTATATTAGGTATAAAAAATTCATTCAAATAATTCAAAGGGGTTTCAATTACATAAAGTTCATTCAGTTGAAAACTTTGTTCAGTTCAAAGGGTTAATTCATCTTTGTTCAATTTAAGGGGGTTAACATTGGGTTATGTTTAAGGGTTATCGTTCATTCAGTTGAAAACTTTGTTATGGTCAATTCACTTCGATAACTTCATTGGATCTTTGTTCACTTTGTTCTGTTCGCATCTCCATCTTGATTGTATTGGATCTTTGTTCACTACGACTTCATTCGAACAGGTGTCTTGTATCTGTTCATAATTCAGATCTGTTCAGTCTGTCCATCTAGTTCGATCAATCCGACTAGTTTGACCTCCTATCACTTTGTTTTGTTCACAATTGGTTCTGTTGGATCTGTACTTAATTGTTTTGTAGTGGTTGGTTGTATCTGTTCAGAGTCTTGTAGTTATTGAGTGTTACCAATACCTTTCCATACCCTCGAGTATTCGATGTTAAAACACGGAATCCAAATTTTACGGACTCGGCTAGGAATCCCATTTTACAGAATCCCTTTTTAAGAATCCCTTTTTAAGAATCCCTTTTTCGAAAACGGCTATGGCTATGGAATCCCTTTTTTTCCGAAATGAGTCTAAGAGTCGTTCGAGGAGTCACTCGAACGAGCAATTGCTCGTTAGCTCATTTGCTCGATGGGATTCGAGTCGTTCGAGCAGCATGTCGAGTCACTCGATCGAACAATTACTCGATAGCTCATTTGACAAAAAAGGGATTCTCCAGAAGGCACCCCAATTTCGGCACCCCTTTTTGGAAAACATATGGCCTTCGGCACCCCTTTTTCTGAAATGAGTCTAAGAGTCGTTCGAGGAGTCACTCGAACGAGCAATTACTCGATAGCTCATTTGCTCGATAAGCTTCGAGTCGTTCGAGCAATTGCTCATGGAGCAATTGCTCTTAGGCTCATTTGCTCGATGAGCTTCGAGTCGATCGAGCAATTGCTCATGGAGCAATTACTCTCTTGCTCTTTAGCTTATAAGGGATATTTGGGATAGGTATGCCTTGTGATATAGGTAATAGTATCCTCAGATAAGTATCCTATAAAAGGTATCCTCGATAGGTATCCTCAAATAATACAATACCTAGGCCATAGGTATCCTCAAATACTGAAATGAGTCTAAGAGTCGTTCGAGGAGTCACTCGAACGAGCAATTACTCGATAGCTCATTTGCTCGATGAGCTTCGAGTCGTTCGAGCAATTGCTCATGGAGCAATTGCTCTTAGGCTCATTTGCTCGATGGGCTTCGAGTCGTTCGAGCAATGACTTATCAGTAACTGCTCGATAGCTTATTGGCTTTGGGAATGATATTGGCTTTGGGAATGATATTGGCTTTTGTTGTACAGAAGGGAGATAACTCTGCATACAGGTTATTGGAAAGCAAGCAATCTGATTGGTTAGTTATATAAATGAAACAACAAGAGTACATGGAATAGGGTCAGAACTAACAAGAATAGACTAGAAATTGCTAAATATAGCAATAATAAGGTATACTGTTCCAGTTGATAGGCTCTTCTACGCTACTGGAGTATACTCTAGAACAAAGGAACATGGCCAGATAGACGAAAACTATTGCTTATACAGATAGAAGCAGAGAATTCTGGGTAAATTTGTCCTATAGCACTACGTGCTATTCTTAATAGGGAAAAACGTCATGGGATAAGGATCCAAAAAGGGATTCTGGGAGAATTCTAAGCCAGAACATTACTCCTGTTCAATCGAATGCACCCCCTTGTACCCCTTAGTACTATAGCACTACGTGCTAAGCTGATAAATTGGGGAAATAAAGTCAATTTCGGTGATTTTGGGTGGATTTTGGTGATTTGGGGGATTGTCGGGTTGTTTGTGGTAATCAGATTTACTCTTCTACAAAGGAACATACCCACCGAACATACCCCTATCCTATTGTAGGCCTTAGGTAACATAGCAATCACGTGCCACCATAGAAACCAAGATGGCGGCCTCCAGTATACAAAATGGACGACGGAAGCTCGTATCACCCTAACAACACGCGCTGCGCATGCGCACTCACACCACGTATCACTATGGGGATGACGTCACAACATGGCCGCTCACGCGGGTTACCATGACAACACAACATGGCGCCACTACGTCACGTGACATGACGTCACTTCCGAGGTCATCCACCGAGGTCATCCAAATGTTCCCTCAAACATACGAGACATACTACTTGCGTCATTACATGGAAATGGCTATCTGAGCCACTGGTCATCTCACACCTTTTAAAATGGTCTTCTCTTATCAGTTTATGATAATTTAATAAACAAAAATATTTCATAATTCGCCAACAATTTAATCAAGTGGAATAGTTGAACCATGCTACCAAAAATATCTAAACCATATTTTACAATAAATTAATTCGTCAACAGTCACTAGTCATTGATATATCTAGTTTTATACATCAACTCATTTGGGATTTCTTTTATTGGGGTCTAACGACACTTTCGATAGCAAGGGACACCTCGTGTCAGGTAGATTTACAGGTGGGGGAAGCCGGAGTACCCGGAGAAAATCACCGAGCAGCAGCGGCGAGCAACTTTGAGACTTCCCAACATACTAACTCTGCAAAAGTGGGATTAGCATTGGTCGAAGACAAGTGTACCACAGGCGTGTTGGTGCAGTACGCCCCTCCCCCTCCCCCTACCCACAGACAATCAGGATTTAGGACAACTCTAGGAGATATGATTTTCGCAAGGGCTGAGGAGGGGGGTAATTCTTTTTTTTTTTTTTTGAAGGGGAGAGGTGGGGGTGTTTGTTTATTTGATTTCTATTGGGGTAAAGATACTTTCAACCTTCGTGGTCGTATCGTGTCGAACAATTTTGGCAATGATCAGTAATTGTCGAGAAAAATTCTGTAGTTTCTACAAGAAATTCACCTTATGAACATGTTTTAAATTGTTTTTATTCTTTTAAACAAAATATAATCTTCAAATATATTCCAGCCAACAGGTTGATTTACAAATTATTCATTAAACTGTTTCTAATATTATTCATTTCTCTCCTTGTTGATTATTTTTCCTGACGTCATATGACCTGCTTTAAACTACATGACTATTTGTCCCGTCACGATATGGCCTTAGTTGCTGACGTAGCGTTAAACACCAACAATTAAATCACCGTCAAACTATTTCACTCACTCGCCCATCAGATTGAGAACAATCATGGATAGTATTTCTTTTAGTAGTTCATTAGTTGGATATAAGATTTAGTGTACTGTTAACGTGTTATTAGTAGTTCATTAGTTGGGGATAAGATTTAGTGTACTGTTAACGTGTTATTAATAGTTCATTAGTTGGAGATAAGATTTAGTGTACTGTTAACGTGTTATTAGTAGTTCATTAGTTGGAGATAAGATTTAGTGTACTGTTAACGTGTTATTAGTAGTTCATTAGTTGGAGATGAGATTTAGTGTACTGTTAACGTGTTATTAGTAGTTCATTAGTTGAAGATAAGATTTAGTGTACTGTTAACGTGTTATTAGTAGTTCATTAGTTGGAGATAAGATTTAGTGTACTGTTAACGTGTTATTAGTAGTTTATTAGTTGGAGATAAGATTTAGTGTGCTGTTAATGTGTTGTTTGAAATAGTACACCATGCTCTTAATTGGGAACAGTTGAAATTTGTGAGTTATCTCACATGAACAGGACATTTGCAAAATAATTTCTTCAATAACAAAAATTAATCACTTTTTCCCTCGAAACACATTTCGAGGGAAGGAGCTAAGCGAGCTCATTCCAATGTGGGTCATATGAGCTAAGACTTTGAGGCATAAATAATAAATTTGGACATCACGTTAGGTAAAAATTCATCCATTTGTGTATATCGCTGGTTGGATTTGGACGTCATGTTAGGTAAAGATTTAACCATTTGTGTGTAGTGTAGTACTGGTTGGATTTGGACGTTACGTTAGGTAAAGGTTTAACCATTTGTGTGTAGTGTAGTACTGGTTGGTTTGGACGTCATGTTAGGTAAAGGTTTAACCATTTGTGTGTAGTGTAGTACTGGTTGGATTTGGACGTCATGTTAGGTAAAGGTTTAACCATTTGTGTGTAGTGTAGTACTGGTTGGATTTTGACGTTGCGTTAGGTAAAGGTTTAACCATTTCTACCCTGATTGGGATCGTCCTACACACTACTCTCAACAGGGAAATGTACGCGTCTATTTTCTATTATATATGAGCGTTTGATGTGTGAGCTCGATATGGACGCGTAACTGTAAGTTCTGTAAAGGTGAGTGATTGTGAGCCCTATAAGGGTGAGTAATTGTGAGCGCCATAGAGTGAGTGATTGTGAGCCCTATAAGGGTGAGTAATTGTGAGCGCTATAGGGTGAGTGATTGTGAGCCCTATAAGGGTGAGTAAATGTGAGCGCCATAGAGTGGGTGATTGTGAGCCCTATAATGGTGGGTAATTGTGAGCGCTATAGAGTGAGTGATTGTGAGCCCTATAAGGGTGGGTAATTGTGAGCGCTATAGAGTGAGTGATTGTGAGCACTATAAGGGTGGGTAATTGTGAGCGCTATAGAGTGAGTGATTGTGAGCCCTTTAAGGGTGAGTAATTGTGAGCGCTATAGAGTGAGTGATTGTGAACACTATAAGGGTGGGTAATTGTGAGCGCTATAGAGTGAGTGATTGTGAGCCCTATAAGGGTGGGTAATTGTGAGCGCTATAGGGTGAGTGATTGTGAGCACTATAGTGGTGGGTGATCGTTAGCCCTATAGGGGCGCGTGATTGTGAGCTTTATAGGGGTGGGTTATCGTGAGCCCCATAGGAGCGCCTGACAGTGACCCCTATGTAGGAGCGTCTGATTGTGAGCCCTATAGGGATGGGTGATTGTGAGCTCTATAGGGACGCGTCAGGTAAGCCTTATGTAGGCGAGTGTCTTGAGCCCTACAGGGGCCCGTGACTGCGCCCTTTTGGGGCGCTTGACTGTGAGCGTTCTGGATGCGCGTAACTGTGAGCCCTATAGGGGCGTATGATTGTTAACCCTATAGGGGTGGGTTATTGTGAGCTTTATTTGGGGCGCATGGTCGTAAGCGT
This sequence comes from Pictodentalium vernedei, assembly GCA_031216915.1. Classification (NCBI taxonomy): domain Eukaryota; kingdom Metazoa; phylum Mollusca; class Scaphopoda; order Dentaliida; family Dentaliidae; genus Pictodentalium; species Pictodentalium vernedei. The sequence goes on along the minus strand of CM062297.1, from coordinate 18,699,564 downwards.
TTTATAGGCGCGTGAGTGTGAGCCCTATATGGGCGCATGACCGTAAGCGCTATGTATTTGCGTGAGTGTGAGCTCTATAGGTGCGTCTGATCGTGAGCCCTATAAGGGTGCGTGACCTTGAGCCCTATAGGGGCGTCACCGTACGCGCTATGTAGGTACGTGACTGGGAGCCTTATTGGGCGGGTGACTGTGAAACCTTTAAGGGTGCGTTACTGTGAGCCCTATAAGGGCGCGCGACTGATCCCTGTAAAAGTGAATGTCTATGGGCCCTATAGGGGCGCGTGACTGGGGCCCTATAAGGCTGAGTGACTGAGCCCTATATAGGCTGTGTGTGATTAAATTATCACCGATTCTCCTTCCAAATTTTAAATTCTGTCCTTGTTTGCTCATGGACAGAAAACTTTTTTTTCGCAAATATTTATAAATTACGGGATGAAAGGATTAAGAGCCCCACATTGGGGTGCAAAAAAGATCACACGGGTCAGACTCGAACTTACGACCGAGTGATCGGAAGTTTATGTTGCGCTAACCAGTATCACCTGTGATATTGGTGGGTATGTTCCATCCTATAAACAGCGTTCTTTGTCTCTGTTGAATTTGTCCTTGTTGAAAATAAAACTAATTTGACTGTTTTGTGGACCTGTGCAGCAGGCTATTCACAAACCATGGGACAAAACTATTTCACAGAATGGCTCTAAAACAGAGAATGAATTTTCCGTGAGCACGTATAATCACTCAAATTTCAGAGAATATGCACAATTCGTGGAAATTTAAAGTATTATTCATATTCCCGGTAATTTCAAACATTTTATAAATATGTATCACTTGCGGAGAGCAGGTACGTGTGGGATGGTGGGGGGGGGGGGCATAGAGAGGACGCTCTCTCCTAATGTTTTCCCAGAAGTACGTTCAGCCAACGTCTTACACGAGTATCAACGTATAATAACAGCTGAACTGGTTTAAATACTCATGTATTAAAACCATATTTCTCATTTAAATAAGGCCTGTGTTTGTTCTTATGCAGACTGGCTTTCTAGTGTGCATGCGCGTATTCCATTACGTCCAACTGAACTCCCATAAAATTATTCTAAACAACCACACGGCCTCTGAAACTGTTTTGTTTGGAACAAAACTTGAGTTTTGGAAAGAAATGTAAGCAACTAATCCCCCACCCCCGCATCAATTCGGAAGAAAAAGAGAGAAAAAGAGAGAGGGGTGGCATGGGCGGGAAGAGGGAAGTCGAGGGAGAAGGAGAGGATGAGAATATATTTGCATCTTAACACTGTCACCGTGAGAGAGTCGGAGCGAGGGGGTGTCTTCTTTACAATTCCAATCAATGACGTCTTCTGAATATTGCTATTAGAAATTAGCAGGAAAGTGGACACACAAACATTACTCTTTAGGTGCGAACGAGGGCCTCCGGTTTGATTTGTTTCTTCTACTGCCTATAAAGTCTGGATAATTTCATGCCTGGTTCTCTAATTCAGAAAATCAGAAGTGTTCCAACAATGTTCCGGACCCTGGACAAACTAGTAGGCCTAGGTGTGGGGGCCATAATTACGGCTTCAAATATTATACAATGACACAGCCCACACAAAGTGATCAGGGAGAGGGAGGGTCACGCAGTCCCGACGCCACATTTACTACTTTATGACAAAAGCTGAAGACATTGCACCGTCTAAGATCCATATCTAAACATTTTCCCTACCTGGACGACCCGCGACCAACTCGGTAGGAAGGGATGTGTTGGACTCTAAAGTACATAGCTTTGTGTATCGTATTCCTACACTTCCCTTATAAAAAAGTACCATGGTAAACCATGGTAAATCCCAAAATACCCTGGTAATACCATGGTATTGGTATTTACCATGGTTTACCATGGTACTTTTTTTATAAGGGTTGTAAACGTTGTGCGCATCAAGGCGTCAGCTGCAATGCTAGAGCGGGACAATATATTAGTAGTGAATGGGCGCACTTCTATAACAGAGCACCGCTTTTAAGTACCACCACCCACCCATCCTGGCTTAGCCACCCCCCCCCCCCCCTTTCCCTTTATAAAATTGACACACACACACACACCTCAAACGTTCGAAATCCTCCCCCATTCCACCTGTGTAGGCAGTTTTGAGTTATATATAATCCCAAATTAGATTAATTAAACTTTCTAGAAACTGTACACAAGACAAACATAAAAGTTAAAACCTCAAAAGATTGATTTCTCCCAGTTCCGATCTCATGTATTCGCAATTTTCCAAGGAAACTCAAATTTACTGGTCACAGTAAATTCGGAGGAAGTTTATTGTTATATTCACATTAATATTATTTATAGAAACACGTCATCTCAAAATGACATATTAACTGAGGTCACGTGTTACTAGCACGCAAACATGCTTTATTAACTTTCCTTCATGAGATTCTGTTCACACGGTGACGTCATGATTGTGATTGACATTTCGTTGTGTGCGCGTTGTAATCGACCCCGAAACGGGACTTTTTTCAAGCAGCAGCTTGGGAATAACCAATAAACTGCAAATAGATTTCTGAGTTATGTTGTTTACTTATTTGTAACAACCGATTCTCTTCAAGTGACCAATTAATTCGAATAAAAGAAATTTTTGAAGGAAGTGCCTCTGAAAACTTTGATCTACCGTTTGATCTGTGGGACTTTTTAAAACTTTTAAGCAGGATATAATATTGTTTATCACTGATTAGACTCAGAAGAACGAGTTTTTGTTAATTTTTTTCTTAAGTTATATTAAATTGATTTTAATCCGGTTACGGACAATCAACTGTTCTTTTCTGTTTAAATCTTGAATCGACCATTCATCAATAAAAAATTGCAAGAATAAAAGTTGAAATATAAAAATGGATAAGCCCTCCACACAGTATAGAAACGAGAAGGTAAAATAATAATTTGATATTAATGTACCTGTAGGGAAGGGTGACCGCGACGTTGAGGGATAGGTACCCTGGTATTTGACTAATTTGCGGACTCGTGAGTCGTGTATAATTCATTAAGTTGATAAACAAATCTGCAATTACAACTTGTTTTGGTCCATAAATGACCCATCCGACATTCGGTCACTTCGGAAAGGATGAGGGCTACAGGAAAACAAAAACTTTTAGTAACGGTTTTTTTTTATTTTATTTTTCCGTGACTGTTGTCTGGTGGTGGTGGTGGTGGGGGGGGGGGGGGGGGGGGCATAGCAACATCTTCTTTACTAAAGGTTTTAGTACACTGGGACAAAAGTTTAATACATTACATTGAAATTAAATGGCAGTTAATTGCATAGCCAGGGCCTGCCAAAAAATATGGAAGATGTATTTAGGCCTATAATGTAATCTGAAACCGTAGCTAGGTTCTACAATAGGCCTTCTTTAAATCGCAACTCATTTTGTGCTTCCAAAACCTGTACAGCGCATGCACGATTATAAAGGCGTAGGAGGAGATTTGCAGTACACGATGCCAGTGTGGGTGGGTGTACAAATAGCGCCACCCCCCGCCCCCACATTTGATTTTGAGTGATATAGCCCTATTAGGGTGTGGGGGAGGGTATCAGTTGATGGGTTTGTTGAGCTTTTTCTGACCCATCTGGGTCCATGATTTTTAGAACCAGTAGCCCGTTCGGCCTTGAGTAGGCTCAATTTAGACTAATTGCATATTCTATTTATGAATTTAAACATTTTAGATAATCACAGATAATCCAAGGTTCTTCAGGTTCCACGTGGTTTTTAAGAAATAAAGACTTCAAGTGTTTTTTTTTTAAATTATTTTTTAACATACATCAAGAATCAAGATGCAACTAACAGTAAAACAAATGGTTCATATGACAATTGCACCAACCAGTGTTAAAATAAAAAATATAAAACAAAGCTCTCATGTCCCATTTGGATAAAAGATTCACAACTTAAAAGGCCTTCGCAAGCTGAGGTGCCAAAAATGTTGTTTTTTTTTTAAAAAAAAAACAATCAATCGCATGGGCTTTGCTTTATGTCACTTCAGCAACTTGTCTATACCATGACATGCCAGTTCTAACGCTGGAGCAAAGATCTAGCATGTGGTTACTTTACTGAAAAAGTTATGATTAATGCTTAATAATCAAGGATGTTACTTACCATCCAAATACATCACAATTTATGTTCCCTGCGGAAACCCCGAGGAGTAAATCATTGCATGTTCACTGCGGTAAACAGTCTCTGATTTACTGGTAAAATAGGACCCAGTCAACACTGCTTGGGAGATGCAAACCGTCTCTAAAATGGGCAACATGCCTTATTAACGTCCACTCTTGGTCTTGAGTTGATACTCATGTTGTAGTCATGATTAGCCATTGTGCAAAAATATGTGACCTTAAATACCAATAAATAAATAAATCACAATTTGTGTATTAATATTATCATATAGGCCTATTGACAAGGCTGAAAAGTCTGGAAAAGTGTTAAAAAATTGATATGATGCTGAGAGGGGTGGGTGTCCAAAATATGTGGGAATTTTTTTTTTTTTGCAGGATATGGGGGTGAGCGTTCAAAATAACCCGGAAAAATATGCGTAAATTAAAGTATGCGAGTGTCGCCTGCTAATTAGGGTAGGTTTTGGTGGGACATAAATGGTCAGTAGACTAGGCCATGAATATTTAGACTTGTCTTTTATAATAAGGAACTTTCATCATGATAATCCGCTGTGTGGGCCAATAAAATGTGAATTAGGCCCATATTATTGCATGTTACTTGCCCCCCCCCCCCCCCCCCCTTATAAAAAAGTACCATGGTAAATCCCAAAATACCCTGGTAATACCACGGTACTTTTTTATAAAGGCCCTCTCTCTCTTCCCGTAAGACAGCTTCGTCCAAATGTTACATGTGATACTCTTCTTGAAAAGAAATAAACATCCGACGCAACATTGTAAAGTTCAGTGCAACTATATATATATGCAGAATTTTCGTTTCGAGGATGGGGATGTGGTGGGTTGGTATGTTTCATGTTTCACTCAATAGGCATAGATTGTGAATTCAAAGGAATAAAACAGTTTACATAAAACTAAAATTGTGTGTTAATTTTGCCGATTTTACGTATAGCGCCATTAGATAGACAATTAAAATGGATGGGATTTATTTTAATTTTAGTACATTGAAAAGCTTAAAAAATATGAGATAGGCGAATAGCGGGAGGTTTTAGGCGAATAGCGGGGGTTTTTTTTATTTGTTGTTGTTTGTTTTTCCATTTATCGCCAATTTTTGGACATTTTTGCGTCACTTAAATTTAAGGCCCAATTTCTTATTAAAACACTGATTTTCAAGAACGCACAGGTCAGTATAAATGATGCACACAGCTGTGGAATTTTACAAGTCTTCACGGTCATGATGGCTCTATTAAACGCATTTGTTACAATCACCCTACCCACAGAAGGTCAGCTGATGTTACGACGCAATGTTTTTTTTTAAACTGTCATTTCTGAGTAATTGAAGCTGAAATTTTGTCCATGCGAACACAATCATTCCCCTAGGAATGGATGACCCTGGTTCTATTCGACGACCACAAGCTCACACGTCTTCGATTTCGTGACGTTCCTGTTTTTGTTAAGCCTGGTCATATCTGGAAGGATTGGGTTCAAACACGATGTCTGCGAAAAAGTAGGTCCCTTCAAAACATGGAATGGGCTCAGTTTCCATAATGGATGACCGCCGCATATGAATGCATCGATGATTTCAAGGAACTGTGTCATTTCTTAACTGGGCTTGCAAAAGCTTAGTACCGCCGATAAATATACATTCAATGATTAAAGACTGTCCGTAGTTCTATTCGATTCGTTATAATTTCTTTATTTAAACTTTGCCCCCCCCCCCCCACCTGTGCAATACCGGATCCATTCGCTTTTTTAAATAAAAGACGACGTGTGTTCCCCCCCTCCCATATCTCTCTCTTCTCTCTATCTCTCTATTTTAGTTTGTTCCTTACACGCCTCTCTTTTACTTGCCCGATCGGGGTGAAACTTTGGTACGTAGACGTATGTTGGCCTCGAAGGTTATAATAATAACACTTTGGCCAGCCGCTGATTTGTCGCGGTTCTCGGACGAGAAGGCCATGGTTACCCCTGTGCTCCCAACTGCCTCCCTATTCCCACGCTTCTCCTCTCCTCCCAACACTCGGAGACGAACTGCTTGATGATATCCCTTGTCCCATTCTTCCCAATCTCTCCGATTAGCATATTAACCCTCTCCTTTGAGTCTCCCCCTAACCACATGTCCTTCATTCTCCCATCCCACTTACCCATTATACTCCCAGTGAATCTCATTCTTTTAGGCTGATACTTTGGGCATTCAAGAAGAAAGTGTTCCAGGGTCTCCACCATGTCCAAGTTACACATCTGGCACTCCCTTTCACCGTCTTTCCCAATTTTCCCCCTCAGCTCCAGGGATCGCGACCTCAGCTTGAACAACAGTGACCCCCCCCCCCCCCCAAAGGTGCCATCAAGGTACTCTTCAAAACCTGGCTTCTCTTTATCACGCAGGCCACCCAAAGACCTCTTTGATTTGACCCCCTCTCGCCAATTACGGTTACAATCTTCCATGAACCTTTCTCTGACGATTTTTTTACCCTGGTCTGCCCCAACGTCCAGGTCCGAGATCTCCAATGAGTAGTTCTCTACTAGCTCCCTCATTTGGACCATCCACCCCGTTTTGATATTTGAGTTGAAAATTCTCAGGAACATTACTTTACACCATCGGCTGTCGGGGAGATTTACCAAATAATTAAGATAACCGAGCTTCAACAGGTCTATCCTGTCCTTGATCCTCATCCACCCAAGCTCACCCCTGATTGCTTCTAGCGCTGCGGCATTACTCGACCCCGTTATCCATCGGCCTGCATCGTTCTGCAGGATTTCCAAGCTCTTTACGGCCGTCTGGTTTAGGGGTACCACTTCCGTACCGTATGTTATACTTGGCAGCCCCACCATTTCCCAAATGGTTTTCCCCACGAAAACCTTATTGAAACTGTTTCTCCCTATAAGTTTCATTTGGTTAAGGATTCGCTTCCCCTTCAGAATCAATTTATTTGTGTGGTTCCGGTAGATGCCTCTTCCTGTAATGTTTATATTTACCCCCAAATACTCGTAATCACCCGTCTCTCCCACACTGAGAAGTTTGCTGCTCCCTTCCGGAATGCAGAACTCACCCACTCGCCACCTTCGAGTGGGGTCCACTTTGCGGCCCACAGGTATAACTTTGCTCTTGCTTTCATTAAGTTCGAGTCTCCATTTGCTCCCATATTTCCCAACAATTCCCAGCATTTTCGTTAGCCCCTCTTCGCTCTCTGACACTAGAACCATATCGTCTGCAAAAAATAGCCCTGGGATCTTCACGTCACCAACTGCTACCCCCCTCCTCGCTACGCAGGAGTTCATCTCCTAAGCCTTTGATGTACAATGCAAACAGGATCGGCGAAAGGATACACCCCTGTTTTAGGCCTATCTCCATAGGCACACGTTTCGTTGTAATGTTTCCCAGGCTAAGTTTACTCTGTACATCTTGATATAATGCTTTCATAATTCCAACAAACTCGCCTCCTAAGCCCATAGCCTCCAGCTTGCGCCACATACCTTCCCTCCATACTCTATCGTATGCCTTCTTGATATCCAAAAAGGCCATAAACATCTTTTTCTTTTTTGCTTTCGCGGATTCTATCATTTGGGATAGTGTGAAAAGATGGTCAGTAACTCTCCTTCCCTTCCTGAAGCCATTCTGGATTTCTCCCAAAAAACCCTTCTCCTCAATTACCTCCTCTAGTCTCCCATAAAGGACTTTACAGAAAACCTTTTCAATGTTGCTACTGACAGAGATACCTCGATAGTTATCCAAAACGTCTTTTTCCCCCTTTTTGTGAATAAATGTCACTTTGCTTTCCCTCCACTCCTTTGGGACCTCTTGTTTTTCTATGGCTAAATTGAATAGGGCAGTTAGGCTTTCCAAGAGTTCCTCTCCCCCTTTTTTGATAAACTCGTTAGGAATTTCGTCCACCCCTCCCGCTTTTCCATTCCTCAATTTTGAGATCACCCTTCTCACCTCCTCGGTTTTGATTTCGCTGCACACGAAAACGAGAGATTTTCCTCGACCTGGTTCGGACACTCCGGTGGGTTCCCCATGCCCCATCGCTTATCGTTTACCTTTTCCCAGTGCTTGACTAGTTCTAATGCGATTTGATCTCGCTCTTCTGTAACTCTGCCATTTACTTTAATGCTCTGTTGGTTATTCCCTTTGTTACGTTTGTTCACCCATTTCCAAAATACGCTCGAACTCGACACCCCTGTCGTTCTTATCGTCCTAATAAGACTGCTATTTCGCACTCTCCGGTTGTCGTCTTTTATCTTGTTTACTTTATTTCGCGCTTGTTGGTATTCTTCCTTTGCTACCATGGCCTCATGGCTGGCGTCGCGATTCCGCTGTTGTTGTCGTAAATGGCATAACATCTTTGTCAACTTCTTTTTCAGCCACACCATGATCATTTCTGAACAGATCGGGCTGAGATCGGTGCGTGCTGAGAGCTCGATCGAGTCGATCCCTGGTCCCAATCGACGTCAGGTTTAGATCCAGATAAAACTATTGGTACATGTGGATACATTTCCCCTTCGTAATACGAGTCAGGTAGTGGTCGCATTTGAATGAATACTGCGGCGTCACGTGTTCTCGTGATGTCGATGACGTCATAGTTTTGCTAACTCTACCCCCGTGTGGACGAATCGGGCTCAAACTCGGTTCCCCCCTCCCCCCCCCCCCCCCGAGAACCTCGGGAAGTGAGACAGTTCTCGTTTACTGCTGTAAAATGGGACCTAGCGACCAATGCTTGGTGTGGAAGTCCTCTAAAATAGAAAGCTAAACTTGACTTTATCTCCATGTTACGGTTACGATTAGCCATTGTGCACAAGTATATATGTGACCTTAAATACCAATAAATATATAGCTGGTACCTGCGAATAAATTTAGCCCCTAATAGATAGTAGATTGTCCGCGGTTCTAGGACGTTAAACTCTATCACTTCTGGACGAATCGAGAGGAAACTCGGTTCCCACATATAACTTTATTCCTCCAGTGAGGGAACATGCCGTGTTTCCATGTAACAGCGAGGGATTGACCTGACCACGATGCCATCCCGTTCATAGTAACTCATTATTTTCCCCTTACTGGCAGTGTAGTAAAAATGTTCCATACGGTTTCACATGACACATTCATCGGATGTTTTCTGGCCCCAAAACAATGCATTTGTCGGAGACCGGGACTTTGTCGTTGATAGGGGAAATAGTTTCACGCCGCGTAATCAGCCAAAACTCAAGGAGTGTTGTCTGGACGTATATCTCGCCGTAACGAACCCACCAGTTTCACTTTTGTTGGGGTGGTTCTTATCCTGAAGGGGTTACTAACTTTTTCTCGAAAAGTGTAAATCAACAGGGATTCACTGAAAACAACAATTTTAATACATATATAATCAAACTAAATATGATAATTGGCGACTTACATGGAATCCACAAGAATAATAATACAAAACGTCAATCAACCACTATCCACAGTTTTTGAGTCACTTGCGGGCCCGCATTCTCTGTTGTCGCTGCTTTTTCCTCCTTTCGCTGGTATTTGTTCCTTGGTCGCCACTTCACTCCATTCCTTTCACTGCCGTCGCACAGGCACTAACGTATTGTCACTTTTTCGGACACCTCTGCTCTAACATGTAACGGAATGTCACCCTGCCACTGCCGTCGCACGGCCACTAGCTTATTGTCACTTTACTTGACGCTTTTCACACAGGCAGGAATAAAATTTTCGAGACCCCCCACCCCCAGACATTTATTTCCATAGCGAGAACATGTATTCTCTGTTTAATCGCTTCTCTTGAACTTGGCGGATTAGATCTATCTTAATTTAATATTCGCTTTAGCGTTCCTTTGAAAGACTCACATTTGGGTATCTTTTGACATTTCGGAGACAGGATAGATGCGTAATATTGGTGTGTGTCCAGAACATGTGTCATACAATGTTTTCCAACAATCAGCTATTAACTGGCCATAATTATATAGATGGTCTGACAATCGGTTTTCGGGATCCGTCATATACCTATCTTTAATCTTTACATTTAACCCACGCAGAAATATTATCGAAAATATTTACACTTATAAACAAAAAAACCCTCAATTTTTAACTAGCATCTTGACAACCCCCTACCAAGGAACATACTCTCAGTTGTTCCAAATAAACCAAGGGTATAGCTGTCACGTGCATTCACTTTCACACTTTTCTCTTGGAGCTATCTCACAATCTTTCTCTCCTGTTACACCAATATACTCATAATTTTCACACACACAGTCACACGCACCTGACTACCAGAGCTCGCTGCCCCAAAAGCAACGCTATGTAGATCAACTTCTGCCAATCCTTCCTTGGGTGCCCCACTCCAAGTCCCAGGCTCCCATCTATCTCTAGGTCTCTGATGCCTTTTTGTGGCTACTTCGGCCACCTCTTGCAGCCTCTCCTGGATCAATGTACCCTCTCCCCCTCTCCCTCCACCGATCGCGTTAGTTCAGTGTCTCTTATATTTCGGCATCTCCGCAAAAGCCTTGCGTGGTAAACTACTTCATATCCATCAATGTCTTCTCGGTAATGACCGTCGGCCATTGTCTTTGTTACAGTGTATGGCCCCTCCCACTGTAATCGCGGTCTGCCCTGTGTCGGTCGGAGCACGGTCACCTTTTGACCGACCTAAAAGCACCTAAGCTTTGGCCTACTTCCGTACTATGCCCTCTCTCGTCCACATGCATTGTCTGCTTCTGTTCAGGGCTTCCTTGACTTCCGTCATCGAAGGGTTAACCTCCATTGTGCACTCTAACTGTACATCCTTACTCGACTCCACTGGTCCCTCCAGAGATTTCACCGGCCGCTCTGCCTCCGCGGCTTGGGCTCGGATGACCGCCCCGATGCCCTTTTGGGTGCTTTCCTCTCCGGCCATGTCTTGTCGGGTTCTGAACATGCCCTGGGTATGTTCCCAAGCACGAGGTCAAAGATGGGCGCCTCCGTTAGATGTCCGTCGCTAACGAGTTCCCTCTTCACCGCCGCGCCACTGCACCCTGTGTCCCGTAGCATACGGACTTCTTGGCCACCAACATACGCTGGATAAACCGGCATCTCCTTATTTTTACCGAAGGAGGGGTATCCCTTGCACAGTCCACTAATTATGGGCAATACATGTCCCTTTCCAGCCTGAGCTGTCTAGCCTCTAATGCTCGGCGCAGTGAGATCTTTTCTGGTCCAGTTGCTTGGCAGATTGCCGCTGTCTTCCTCCTCTCCACAGACTGTATCGAATTACTTCTCCTGCCAATACTGATCGGGGACGTGTCCCTTCTTCCATTCCTTGCTGGGCACTCGTTTGATCTCCCCGTCATAGCCTTCCGGCTACATTCTCCGGCCAGGTGTCCGTTTTTTATTACACACAAAACATTTGGTGTCCCTGGGCCCTGCATGACCCTCTCTGTTTCCATCTGGAACTTTCCGGCTCGGGGCTTAGGTTCCTATCGGGTGCCTTTGCAACCACGTTACTCCCATTCCTGCCGACCTACTCTGGGTCAGACCTCTCCATGAGCCCCAAAAATACTTTCCTCGAAAAGCATAAATCAACAGGGATTCACTGAAAACAATTTTAATACATATATAAGAAAAATAATTATGATAATGGTGACTTACATGGAATCCACAAGAATAAGAATAAGAATACAAAACGTCAATCAACCCAACCCACAGTTTTTGAGTCACTTGCGGGCCCGCATTCTCTGTTGTCGCTGCTCCCCCCCCCCCCCCCCCCCCCCCCCCTTTTCGCTGGTATTTGTTCCTTGGTCGCCCCTTCACTTCATTCCTTTTACTGCCGTCGCACAACCACTAACGAATTGTCACCTTATCGGACACGTCTGCTCTAACACGAGACGGAATGTCACACTGCCACTGCCGTCGCACGGCCACTAGCTTATTGTCACTATACTTGACGCTTTTCAAGCAAGCAGTCGCCACCAATGGAGTTAATTCTCCCTAACGTTTGTCTCCGAATAAAAATGTTCGTACAGAAAGAGCCTCCTCTGCATATGTATGGCTTGCCTTCTAAAAAAGGTAATGTCGTTTACCTGAATGAAAAATTAGCTCCCTAAGCTCGGACTTTGTGTTTCTGATCCTATTCTCATATATGGGCACCGACTTGGCCCGCGACTGCTCCTATTCTAAATATGAGCTCTGTGCTTACCCTACGTCACGACGTGCCTATACTTTCGCGCCGATGGGACACCTTCTCTAACCTATAGCATGAGACATCCCCATCTGCACTCGACGGTCCACAGCTTTTCACACCTTCAGACTGGAATTGGGTGGAATGAAATTTTCGCCCCCCCCCCCCCCCCCCCGATATTTATTTCCACAGCGAGAACATTTGTTCTCTGTTTAATCGCTTCTCTTGAACTTGGCATCTTATATTTATCTTAATTAATATTCGCTTGAAAGTTCCTTTGAAAGACTCACATTTTGGTATCTTTTGACATTTCGGAGACAGGATAGATGCGTAATATCGGTGTGTGTTCAGAACATGTGTTATCTCGTCAGATCGCCGAAGTTGAGCAACGTCAAGCCCGGTTAGTCCACGGATGGGTGACCTTCTGAGCGATCGATTTCGGACTCCCGCGTTGTGTCCTTAACCCCGATTGTCCACATGGATGCACGATGACACCGTGTACTAAGGCGTACTACGCGTCGTTGGTGTGCATGTCTTCAACCAATCTAACCCTGCCTGTGCTGCAATGCGGAGTTACGATGTTGGGGAGCTGGCAGCTGCTCGTCGTTGCTCGGTGGTTGTCTCCGGCTTCCTCCACCCGCAAAACTGTCACGGTCATGATTAGCCATTGTGCATAAGTATGTGACCTTAAACACCAATAAATATGTATATAAATAATCAGAACATGTGTCATGCACTGTTTTCCAACAATTAGCTATTAACTGGCCATAATTACGTAGATAACGATTACAGGAAAGAACTCCTTTGATCAGTTATCAGATAGCCCATGTGACGTTCAACAAAATGTTCCATAATGGACATTAAATTTCATACTTCATTTAGCAGCTCTGGAATTATTGCTGGTCTGACAAATCGGTTTTCGGGATCTGTCATATAACTATCTTTACGCTTTACATTTATAGCCCAGGCAGAAATATTATCGAAAATATTTACACTTATAAACAAAAAAAATAGCAATTTTTAGCTATCTCCTTGACAATCTCCTACCAAGGAACATACTCTTACTTGTTCCAAATAACCCGAGAGGATGGCTTTCACGTGCATCCACTTTCACATTTCTCTCTTAGTTTCAAAACAATCCCTGCACCCGTAATTATTTATTAAAGGTTTCAAGAGGGTTTCTCCCAGACAACGTGTAACTCAACATTTCAAGATTTACCGCTGGGGCCCGCTTCGTTTCTGATTGAAAAGGGCCAAATTCGCAAAATTACTGTAATTTACTTCCTTCCATCAAAAGGCTGTATCTCAACCAAATATGGAGGGATTTCCGTGAAATCTTCATTCGTAGCGCAGGAACAGCTGTTGCACATGTCCCGTGATGTGGAAATGACACGAATTGTGCATATTGTCATACAATGTATTACAAAAGCTACAAACGCGCAGGTTAAAAGTGTCTGGAAACCACGGTGAAAGAGTTAACGGGTCACTTGGTGCGTTAAAAAGAGACAGATACTGTTCGCTGTGGGGCGAACCATCGCTTGCCGTGTTTCATCAGATGGCTTGAAGTACCCGACCGATCAATGACAGTCCACAGATGACAGTTCAATGATATTTTTGTACCTTTGCATCTCATTTGGCACAAAAGAGGTGGGCGAGGCAGCGGACCCATCAGGAAGACTGGTTCAACACGCTGGGCGAAAAAATTGATTTTTCGAACCGAAAGAAGTTCATATAAAGGACATTTCATTGGAGTTTGTGAGTCATCTTCAGCAAAACTGGTTGCACTAAGGGGGATCTTGGTCATTAGGCCGATCATGGTTTAGGCCTATGGGAAAACAAGAGGCCCAGGTGGCCCAAGGCGCTCATCTTACAGGGTAGCCTAAACATCAACCCAGGGAATTGTTTTCAACAAGTTGCATCTGCCCTCCTAAGAAAAGCTTATACCAAATATCCAAAGATTCTGACCAGTGGATCTAAAAACAATTAGAATGTTACTAAGGTAACACATGCTCCCCCCCCCCCCCCTCCCCTGTGACTTTCACCTTGCAGATGAGGTGAAAACTATTATACGCGACACACCTTCTGACTGTTCGTAACATTTGTAAAAAGTTTAACAATTGTACTATGATTTGTTTCTGAGTTATGGCTGAGACACGAATATTGACCGATTTTTAGTGTGACCTTGAAATGTGACCTTGACCATTAGGGTACAAACCCGGCTATGGTGTGTGACACATCCTCCGATGGTCCTTTATAATTGTGTGAAGTTCGATGACTGGCCCTAACAGTTTTCGAGTTATTGGCTTGGACACACACACACTTCAATCACTATATGCCACCCGACCCAAGTCGGAGGGGGCATAAAAAAGATATTCAAAGAATATTCCTCATATTGGGACCCCATACAGAGCCTAAATAGGAACCCAGCGACTTGTCTCGAAGAAACTTGAATCTCACCACCAGTGGGATGCTGTGTACCAAATATTGAAAGATTCTGACTGGTGGATGTGAAGATTTTTGAAGAATATTCCTCATTTTGGACCAAGTTATAATTCGGGCTCCCACAGGGAAGCCAAATATCAACCCACGGACTTGGCTTCAACAAACTTGGATCTTACCCCCTAAGGATGCTGCATACCAAATATCAAAGCATTCTGTCTGCTGGATCAGAAGAAAATTTATAAAGAAACTTCTTCATATTGAACTGAGTTATAAAATGGGCTCACCCAGGGAGCCAAATATCAAACATTCCGACTGCTGGATCTGAATGTTGGATTGCCGACAGCTGCTTGTCGTTGCTTGGTGGTTCTCTCTGGATACTCCGGCCTACTCCACCCGTAACAAGTGTTTGACCACCGAAGTGGTATTAGTCCCCTATGGCACTTTTGTGACATAAGGTGTTTTTGTCACAGAAGACTTCGAGTTTCTAAGCATCTTGGATTTTTAAAAAAAAATATTGAGTGTACATAATCCCCTCACAACCCTTTATCCATGTACCATATATGAAAGGCGTAGCTTGAACCATGTTGGAGGGAGGGGTGGTAACATAAAATAGAGAAAAAAGCTTAAAAAACACAACAAAAATGGCCGCCATTCTGCCATCTTGGATTTCGAAAAATAAATATTGACTGTGCATCATCCCCTCAGAACCATTTATCCATGTACCAAATATGAAAGGTGTAGCTTGAAACATGTTGGTGGGAGAGGTGGCAACATAAAAACAGACAGACGGATGGACAGACAGACAGACAGACAGACAGACAGACAGACAGACAGACAGTCAGACATTAGATTTTGGAAAAAAATATTGAGCGTGTATAATCCCCTCACAACCCCTTTATCCATGTACCATATATGAAAAGTGTAGCTTGAACCATGTTGGAGGGAGCAGTGGTAACATAAAATAGAGAAAGAAGCTTAAAAAACACGTGCAACATCCCATTACAACCCTCTATCCATGTGCCAGATATAAAACATGTAGCTTGAACCATGTTGGAGTGAGGGGTGGTAACACAAAATAGAGAAAAAAGCTTAAAAAAAACCCAACAAAAATGGCCGCCATGCCGCCATCTTGGATTTCGAAGAAAAAATATTGAACGTGCATCATCCCCTCCCAATCCTCTATCCGTGTGCCAAATATGCAAAGTGTAGCTAGAACTAGGTTGGTGGGAGGGATGGTAACATGAAAATAGAGAAAAAAAGCTTAAAAAACACAACAGAAATGGCTGCCATTCCGCCATCTTGGATTTTGAAAAAAAAATTTTGAGCGTGCATCATCCCCTCAGAACCATTTATCCATGTACCAAATATGAAAGGTGTAGCTTAAAGGATGTTGCAGGGAGAGGTGGTAACATAAAAAACAGACAGACAGACAGAGACAGACAGACAGACAGACAGACAGATGGACAGAGTGCAATCCTATAGTCCCCTTACAGTTCCCATAGGGGACTAAAAATGTCACTGACATGATATGACCCTGGCTGTTAATGTGTCATTAAAACACTAATTAAAAAAAAATAGGCCGATGAAATCATCAGATGTGTACCCATAAGCACAATTAGTAGAAAGCTGTATGACGGAGGGCCACCACAGATGCTGACATAATGTACACCATACAAGGTATGGGTACATATAGAAATGGACTGGAGGAGTGTCTAATTTGATGGATAAAGGGTTAATATCTCTGGATCAAATTATCAGATTTACATAAATGAAAGTGTCAATGACACTGTAGCTCAACTTGACAAACTTGAACTTGGTAAGTTATAAATGAAATGGCAAAATTGAAGATCATTGGGACCAATGTCATTTTTTTTTGCCAGTGGCAACATTTTTGGACAGAAACCGAAGAAAATCGATAGCTCCCATCTAGAGGCCTCCCCAAACAAGCATGCCAGGTTTCAAAGCAATACGATCATAAATGTGCCCTGTAGGGTGTACAAAAGGGAAATATTGTGGTCTGACCAGACTAAATTCTAAAAACGTTGGCCGTGGCAACATTTTTTTACGGAAATGGAAGAAAATCGATAGCTCCCATCTAGAGGTCACCGTAAATAAGCATACCAGGTTTCAAAGCAATCTAATCATAAATGAGCCCTGTAGGGTGAGCCAAAGGGAAATATTGCTTGCACAGGAATTGCGGATCCCAAAGACCCTGGCATCTCGAATCCGTTGGGATTAATGATGCACCCCAACCTGTTTGACTGGCATCCGTCATAATGGTAAAACTCGGATCCGGCAACTGCAGCGGAACTCCTTGAGTTAACCACTGAATGTTTGCCCAAGTCTGAATCTCTTGTTTCACTTGATCTGACAAGAGAACGTCTACATCGAGCGAATGAATTTTCACACTCCAATTCTGAGTCAAGAAAATTTGAAGAGGCCGTGTGCGTAGCCGTCCCATCGGAATGAGATCCGCAGCGGCTCCGCACAGACCTATCAGTCTCATAAATTCTCTCGCTGTGACTTTGTCTGTATTTAGACAATAGCGAGCGTAACAACTGACTAATTTCGCTCTGGTTAACGGCAGACGAACGAGATTGTTGTGCGTCTCGAAGCTCATTCCCAGATGAGTGAATGACTTGGACGGCACCAGATCCGACTTCTCCTCGTTTACTATGAAACCGAGACGTCGGAGCAATAGAAGAAGATTCTGAACATCGTTCTGAAGCGTTAACTCGTTGCCGTACCTCTGAAGAATGTCGTCCAGGTAGGCCGACGTTACCGCAGACGAATGAGCTCGGAAGTAAATCATTACCGAGTTCATTACTCGAGTGAAAGCCCAGGGTGCTAGATTCAATCCGAAGCACATGGCCCGGAACTGATACACCACTCCTAGGACTGCGAAGCGTAGATACTTTCGGAATGTCGGATGTACCATGACGTGAAAGTACGCATCTTTGATATCTATGCTCGTTGCATAATCGTTCACCCGAATACTCGCTCTGACCGATCGAATCGTCTCCATATAAAACTTCGGAGCGATGATCAGCTTGTTTATCCAGCTCAAATCTATGACTGGACGGAACGAGCCGTCTGGTTTCGGAACCAGAAACAGATGGCTGTAGAATCCCAGCGATTCCTGGTTTTCTACGACCTCTACCGCGTTCTTCATTAAAAGAGACTGCACCTCTGATAGCAGAGCGTCTCTTTTCTGAGGGTTTGACGGAAGATGAGTCCACTTTGGACTTCGAGTTAATGGAGGCTTTCGTTTGAAGGATATCTTTAGACCTTCCGAAGTCACTCCTCTCACCCAAGGGTCGTCCGTAATCGACGCCCACTCTTGAGAAAAACTCGACAACCTTCCGCCAACCGGAACGCGATAGAGGTTTGAGCCATCACCTCCTGGATCTGCGAGGCCTGCGGTAGGAGAAACCACGTCTTCCACGACCCGCACCTCGCCTCGTCGACCTCGGGGCGTCCGACCGATTGTCCCGGCCTGAAGGACGTCCCGAACGAGAGTCGCTATCCTGACGGTCTCTCGAATAAGAGCTAGAGGACGCACCGGAACCTCTATAGGAACCTCTCTTGGGCGGATAAGACCCAGAAGTGCCTGCCTTATTCGTGTCTGCTGAATCCGACCTTTTAGGAGCGGATCTAAACAACAGAGAATCACTAGCTTTCTTTTTAATATTATCATAAATAGCGGAAAGCTTGCCGTCAAAGAGAAGATCTCCTGAGACCGAAGCGACTCTAAGAGAGTTCTTCACCTTAGAATCCACTAGTGTGGATGTAGACAGGGCTGCGTCACGTCTAACCAACTCCAGATTAGCCACTGAAAGGGCGGAGTTACACGTGGAATAAGCTACTGCCCTTGAAAGAAGTCTTAAGGAGGATTGTATATCCTGAAACTCTTCCCCTTGAAGACGCAGTGATAACGCCTTCGTAAGGTGATCTGCGTAAGATAAGGCATCTAAATTGGCTCTGTTAGACGCAATAGCTGTTTCCAACACTGCGGTTGGAATAGAAGCTGACGACGGTAATGATAGCTCTAAGTCTTCCGCCTCGTCGTCCATACGCAGAGGAACTCTCGGTATACCCTGACCTGCCGTGTCGAATTTATTCCTTGCATTAATGAAAGGCAGGTTGAGAGTATTTGCGGACAAGAAGCCTGCTTTCCCTGTCCTGGAAGCAAGTTTAAAAATAGCGTCGTTCAATAATTCAAATGTTCTTGCAACATTATTGGACTGCGACGGAAACTCGGGAGCGATGTCCCTGAACCGCTCGAAAAAATCAGAGTCCAATGACGCTATAATTCTCCTGTCCGGAAGCGCAGCAGTCTGGTCCGACGGAACAACTTGAGGAAGAAAGTGCCGGATGAAGTCTACGGCAGCTTTGTGTTGTTCCGAAAGGGATAGCTCCAATTCATCCGTATCCCTTTCACCATCCGGTCGGACCTCCCGATGTTCCCGGTCGTCCGCCCCCGATGCTTCGGCGGAGCGTACCGACCCAGCGCCGTCGGATAATTCTCGATCCGACACCGTCTCTGTCGGCTGCTGGGATGCTGCGATAAGCTGTGCTATCTGCACTAGAATGTCCGACGTCGAGACCTGCGGAGGAGCGGTCTTTCGCTGCTTTGCCGAGGGCAGCTCCGCATCGGATGGCTCCCGCATACTTTTCCTATGCGAACGTCCGGAGTCCATCGGTCTCGAGTCCCTGGCTGCCGGATGGTGTGACCTGGTCGCCGAATAATCCTTCCTCGGCGAAGCTGGCAAGATATCGGAGGTCACGCAGCCAAGGTGCGGTCGTGTGCGCCGGCGAGAAGAGGAAGCCTTAACAGTCTCTGCGGACTGCTTATACAACGGAGCGTCCCGAGCGACGGACGTATGCTCCGCTAAAGACACATTTTGTACCACAACATCTGGTCCCAGATGTTGTTGTACGAGAGAGGGGCCTCTCTCGCTCGCGGCCCGGCTGGACCTGGACGAGCTAGGAACCGGACTAAAAGGCTTCCTCCGTTCTCGTTCACTATCCGCCGTCACTGGGTGTGCATCTATTATTTTTATAGTGCTCGCATCACCCAAAATTTCCTCTTGGACCGCATCGGACGAACCCGGCTGCCGAACCATTCGGTGAATGGACGCTACACCGGGCGAGCTAGCGGACGACATTTGTCTAATCTCCATGAGCACTTTTGCCGCTAGCTCTGTATTTAATTGTGACGACGGACGCACACTTGAAGAAGATAACATGGAAACATCACCCTGTTCTGGTTCCTCTGAAATAGAAACTGAGAGAGTAGAGTGACCTTGTGGAGAAAGAGCCGGCATCGCTCTTTCTCCAGAAACAACATATCGTGACACACGTTTCCAATGTTTCTCATCCCAATGTTCACATACAGGACAGGGATTAATGCGAGAACACTGACTACAATTTATGCAATAATCATGAAAGTCAGAGGAAGATTTCTTCCTATTACAATTTGAACAAGTTCCTTTCATTGTGAAGGAACAACAATAAGTCCTAGTTACTCGCAAAAACCCCTGACACAAAGATACATAATAACATGATCCATTAATAAATGAAAAAACAATTGCAAAACAAAATAATTTTGAAAAAATATTT
Source organism: Pictodentalium vernedei (assembly GCA_031216915.1). Classification (NCBI taxonomy): domain Eukaryota; kingdom Metazoa; phylum Mollusca; class Scaphopoda; order Dentaliida; family Dentaliidae; genus Pictodentalium; species Pictodentalium vernedei. The sequence goes on along the minus strand of CM062297.1, from coordinate 18,679,250 downwards.
TTTCAGAGAAGCCCAAGTTGCTGAAAAGTAACGTTGAGCCCCGATGGATCCGATGGCAAAGTGTGGTCAAAAATTTTAAAATTATATAAAATAATTAATGAGACACTTTCGGATAATATAAATGTATCTTATAATGAGATAAACTACCTCAAAGGCAAACAGCCCCCCTCAAAAAAGGCTGTTGCCAATGAAAACAAACAGTGTAAACACAGAAGAAAACATGACTCCAGGCACTGAAAAAACTGGCCCGGAATCAGTCCTCAATTACACTCTATCTGATGCAAAACAGAGACTCCCAGGGGAGAATCTGCAGAACATCAGATGGAAGATGCAGAACACAAACGTTATACACCCATGGGTGAAAACGTAACTATGGGGAAAATAACAGAAAACATTCTGTAACCAAGCAACTCTCCCAGGGAAATTTTAGAAATGAAACTTCTCAAAAATATGCCAAAAGCATGGGAGAATTGCAAGGGGGGACTTTAGAAGGTTAGGGGAGAGGAAACACTGAATAAGCAGTGCAACAATTAGCAAGAATGACAACAAGAGGCGTTTGCCTCGAAAATAGGCAACTTAACATAATTTTAACAAAAAATTTTAAGTACAGCCCTGATTATTTTTTGCCACTTCTTTTTTCCTCTCCTCCTTCTATCCTCCTTAGAATCACATTTTCTCCAAGAATTACGTGTCTGGCATCCTTTAAACTGAGATTTACAAGCACAAAGATCAGTGAGATGTTGACTGATGAAGGGCCAAACAGAGAATGATATTTGGCGCCAATTTCGGGACGACTGCGCAGTAGAGTCGTACTATGGAGGTCCTTTAGGACATGATTTCTTTTTGTTTTGGATGCAAATTTTGGGGGTTGGGGGGCAAAATTTGTGTTTGGCCCTGGTTTTTTGTGGAGTTAGCACCAGCTAAGTCTGGGTCATTGGTACAGTATAAAAATATTCATTTCATCATGACTGCCATTTCAAATATGACAAAACAACAATTTCCGACAGACCCTACTATCTATCAAACCAAGAGAGAGAGATTTAATCTTCTTTTAACATTATAATTGGAAGATAGTCAGATTTTTTTGAGTATATAAAATCAGAAAAGCAACACCTTCATAGCCCTAAAGCCTTAAGATATTGAAAAATTTCATTTCAAACACATTAGCACTTCAAATTTCAAAATATCTGCATTTCCTGATGCATCATTCCATGTAAGATATCACTTTATAGGCTTGTCAAAGTTTGGCATCAACATTACATTCATACATCTATATTTTAACTGTCATTTAGTTTTAGAAAAACTACTGGTTCACTGCCCTAGCCTTTACAGATAAAAAAAAATTCATTTCATCATGACTGCCATTTCAAATATGACAAAACAACAATTTCCGACAGACCCCACTATCTATCAAACAAAGTGAGAGAGATTTAATCTTCTTTTAACATTATAATTGGAAGATAGTCAGATTTTTTTGAGTATATAAAATCAGAAAAGCAACACCTTCATAGCCCTAAAGCCTTAAGATATTGAAAAATTTCATTTCAAACACATTAGCACTTCAAATTTCAAAATATCTGCATTTCCTGATGCACCATTCCATGTAAGATATCACTTTATAGGCTTGTCAAAGTTTGGCATCAACATTACATTCATACATCTATATTTTAACTGTCATTTAGTTTTAGAAAAACTACTGGTTCACTGCCCTAGCCTTTACAGATAAAAAAAAAATTCATTTCATCATGACTGCCATTTCAAATATGACAAAACAACAATTTCCGACAGACCCTACTATCTATCAAACCAAGTGAGAGTGATTTAATCTTCTTTTAACATTATAACTGCAAGATAGTCAAATTTTTTTGAGTATATAAAATCAGAAAAGCAATACCTTCATAGCCCTAAAGCCTCGAGATATCGAAAAATTTCATTTCAAACACATTAGCACTTCAAATTTCAAAATATCTGCATTTCCTGATGCATCATTCCACGTAAGATATCATTTTATAGGCTTGTCAAAGTTTGGCATCAACATTACATTCATACAGCTATATTTTAACTGTCATTTAGATTTAGAAAAACTACTGGTTCACTGCCCTAGCCTTTACAGATAAAAAAAAATTCATTTCATCATGACTGCCATTTCAAATATGACAAAACAACAATTTCCGACAGATCCCACTATCTATCAAACCAAGTGAGAGAGATTTAATCTTCTTTTAACATTATAATTGCAAGATAGTCAGATTTTTTTGTGTATATAAAATCAGAAAAGCAACACCTTCATAGCCCTGAAGCCTTAAGATATTGAAAAATTTCATTTCAAACACATTAGCACTTCAAATTTCAAAATATCTGCATTTCCTGATGCATCATTCCACGTAAGATATCACTTTATAGGCTTGTAAAAATTTGGCATCAACATTACATTCATACGTCTATATTTCAACTGTCATTTAGTTTTAGAAAAACCACTGGTTCACTGCCCTAGCCTTCACAGATAAAAAAAAAATTCATTTCATCATGACTGCCATTTCAAATATGACAAAACATCAATTTCCGACAGACCCTACTATCTATCAAACCAAGTGAGAGATTTATTCTTCTTTTAACATTATAATTGCAAGATAGTTAGATTTTTTTGAGTATATAAAATCAGAAAAGCAACACCTTCATAGCCCTGAAGCCTTAAGATATTGAAAAATTTCATTTCAAACACATTAGCACTTCAAATTTCAAAATATCTGCATTTCCTGATGCACCATTCCATCTAAGACATCACTTTATAGGCCTGTAAAAATTTGGCATCAACAATACACTCATACAGCTTTATTTTAATTGGCATTTACATTTGGAAAAACTGCTGGTTCATTGCCCAAGTCATTACAAGATAAAAAAAATCATTTCATACTGTTTGCCATTTCAATAACTTCAAAACATGAATTTCCGACAGATCTTAGTATCTATCAACCCAAGTGAGAGAGATTTAATCTTCTTTTAACATTATAATTGCAAGATAGTCAGATTTTTTTGAGTATATAAAATCAGAAAAGCAACACCTTCATAGCCCTAAACCCTTAAGATATTGAAAAATTTCATTTCAAACACATTAGCAATTCAAATTTCTAAATATCTGCATTTCCTGATGCACCATTCCATGTAAGATATCACTTTATAGGCTTGTCAAAGTTTGGCATCAACATTACATTCATACATCTATATTTTAACTGTCATTTAGTTTTAGAAAAACTACTGGTTCACTGCTCTAGCCTTTACAGATAAAAAAAACATTCATTTCATCATGACTGCCATTTCAAATATGACAAAACAACAATTTCCGACAGACCCTACTATCTATCAAACCAAGTGAGAGAGATTTAATCTTCTTTTAACATTATAATTGCAAGATAATCAGATTTTTTTGAGTATATAAAATCAGAAAAGCAACACCTTCATAGCCCTAAAGCCTTAAGATATTGAAAAATTTCATTTCAAACACATTAGCACTTCAACTTTCAAAATATCTGCATTTCCTGATGCACCATTCCATCTAAGACATCACTTTATAGGCTTGTAAAAATTTGGCATCAACAATACACTCATACAGCTTTATTTTAATTGGCATTTACTTTTGGAAAAACTGCTGGTTCATTGCCCAAGTCATTACAAGATAAAAAAAATCATTTCATACTGTCTGCCATTTCAATAACTTCAAAACACGAATTTCCGACAGACCCTACTATCTATCAAACCAAGTGAGAGAGATTTAATCTTCTTTTAACATTATAATTGCAAGATAGTCAGATTTTTTTGAATATATAAAATCAGAAAAGCAACACCTTCATAGCCCTAAAGCCTTAAGATATTGAAAAATTTCATTTCAAACACATTAGCAATTCAAATTTCTAAATATCTGCATTTCCTGATGCACCATTCCATGTAAGATATCACTTTATAGGCTTGTCAAAGTTTGGCATCAACATTACATTCATACATCTATATTTTAACTGTCATTTAGTTTTAGAAAAACTACTGGTTCACTGCCCTAGCCTTTACAGATAAAAAAAAATTCATTTCATCATGACTGCCATTTCAAATATGACAAAACAACAATTTCCGACAGACCCTACTATCTATCAAACCAAGTGAGAGAGATTTAATCTTCTTTTAACATTATAATTGCAAGATAGTCAGATTTTTTTGAGTATATAAAATCAGAAAAGCAACACCTTCATAGCCCTAAAGCCTTAAGATATTGAAAAATTTCATTTCAAACACATTAGCACTTCAAATTTCAAAATATCTGCATTTCCTGATGCATCATTCCATGTAAGATATCACTTTATAGGCTTGTCAAAGTTTGGCATCAACATTACATTCATACATCTATATTTTAACTGTCATTTAGTTTTAGAAAAACTACTGGTTCACTGCCCTAGCCTTTACAGATAAAAAAAAATTCATTTCATCATGACTGCCATTTCAAATATGACAAAACAACAATTTCCGACAGACCCCACTATCTATCAAACCAAGTGAGAGAGATTTAATCTTCTTTTAACATTATAATTGGAAGATAGTCAGATTTTTTTGAGTATATAAAATCAGAAAAGCAACACCTTCATAGCCCTAAAGCCTTAAGATATTGAAAAATTTCATTTCAAACACATTAGCACTTCAAATTTCAAAATATCTGCATTTCCTGATGCACCATTCCATCTAAGACATCACTTTATAGGCTTGTAAAAATTTGGCATCAACATTACATTCATACGTCTATATTTTAACTGTCATTTAGTTTTAGAAAAACCACTGGTTCACTGCCCTAGCCTTCACAGATAAAAAAAAAATTCATTTCATCATGACTGCCATTTCAAATATGACAAAACATCAATTTCCGACAGACCCTACTATCTATCAAACCAAGTGAGAGATTTATTCTTCTTTTAACATTATAATTGCAAGATAGTCAGATTTTTTTGAGTATATAAAATCAGAAAAGCAACACCTTCATAGCCCTGAAGCCTTAAGATATTGAAAAATTTCATTTCAAACACATTAGCACTTCAAATTTCAAAATATCTGCATTTCCTGATGCACCATTCCATCTAAGACATCACTTTATAGGCTTGTAAAAATTTGGCATCAACAATACACTCATACAGCTTTATTTTAATTGGCATTTACATTTGGAAAAACTGCTGGTTCATTGCCCAAGTCATTACAAGATAAAAAAAATCATTTCATACTGTCTGCCATTTCAATAACTTCAAAACACGAATTTCCGACAGACCCTACTATATATCAAACCAAGTGAGAGAGATTTAATCTTCTTTTAACATTATAATTGCAAGATAGTCAGATTTTTTTGAGTATATAAAATCAGAAAAGCAACACCTTCATAGCCCTAAAGCCTCGAGATATTGAAAAATTTCATTTCAAACACATTAGCACTTCAAATTTCAAAATATCTGCATTTCCTGATGCATCATTCCATGTAAGATATCACTTTATAGGCTTGTCAAAGTTTGGCATCAACATTACATTCATACATCTATATTTTAACTGTCATTTAGTTTTAGAAAAACTACTGGTTCACTGCTCTAGCCTTTACAGATAAAAAAAAAATTCATTTCATCATGACTGCCATTTCAAATATGACAAAACAACAATTTCCGACAGACCCTACTATCTATCAAACCAAGTGAGAGATTTAATCTTCTTTTAACATTATAATTGCAAGATAGTCAGATTTTTTTGAGTATATAAAATCAGAAAAGCAATACCTTCATAGCCCTAAAGCCTCGAGATATTGAAAAATTTCATTTCAAACACATTAGCACTTCAAATTTCAAAATATCTGCATTTCCTGATGCATCATTCCATGTAAGATATCACTTTATAGGCTTGTCAAAGTTTGGCATCAACATTACATTCATACAGCTATATTTTAACTGTCATTTAGATTTAGAAAAACTACTGGTTCACTGCCCTAGCCTTTACAGATAAAAAAAAATTCATTTCATCATGACTGCCATTTCAAATATGACAAAACAACAATTTCCGACAGATCCCACTATCTATCAAACCAAGTGAGAGAGATTTAATCTTCTTTTAACATTATAATTGCAAGATAGTCAGATTTTTTTGTGTATATAAAATCAGAAAAGCAACACCTTCATAGCCCTAAAGCCATAAGATATTGAAAAATTTCATTTCAAACACATTAGCGCTTCAAATTTCAAAATATCTGAATTTCCTGATGCACCATTCCATGTAAGATATCACTTTATAGGCTTGTCAAAGTTTGGCATCAACATTACATTCAAACAGCTATATTTTAACTGTCATTTAGTTTTAGAAAAACCACTGGTTCACTGCCCTAGCCTTTACAGATAAAAAAAAAATTCATTTCATCATGACTGCCATTTCAAATATGACAAAACAACAATTTCCGACAGACCCTACTATCTATCAAACCAAGTGAGAGAGATTTAATCTTCTTTTAACATTATAATTGCAAGATAGTCAGATGTTTTTGAGTATATAAAATCAGAAAAGCAACACCTTCATAGCCCTAAAGCCTTAAGATATTAAAAAATTTCATTTCAAACACATTAGCACTTCAAATTTCAAAATATCTGCATTTCCTGATGCACCATTCCATCTAAGACATCACTTTATAGGCCTGTAAAAATTTGGCATCAACAATACACTCATACAGCTTTATTTTAATTGGCATTTACATTTGGAAAAACTGCTGGTTCATTGCCCAAGTCATTACAAGATAAAAAAAATCATTTCATACTGTCTGCCATTTCAATAACTTCAAAACATGAATTTCCGACAGATCTTACTATCTATCAACCCAAGTGAGAGAGATTTAATCTTCTTTTAACATTATAATTGCAAGATAGTCAGATTTTTTTGAGTATATAAAATCAGAAAAGCAACACCTTCATAGCCCTAAACCCTTAAGATATTGAAAAATTTCATTTCAAACACATTAGCAATTCAAATTTCTAAATATCTGCATTTCCTGATGCACCATTCCATGTAAGATATCACTTTATAGGCTTGTCAAAGTTTGGCATCAACATTACATTCATACATCTATATTTTAACTGTCATTTAGTTTTAGAAAAACTACTGGTTCACTGCTCTAGCCTTTACAGATAAAAAAAAAATTCATTTCATCATGACTGCCATTTCAAATATGACAAAACAACAATTTCCGACAGACCCTACTATCTATCAAACCAAGTGAGAGAGATTTAATCTTCTTTTAACATTATAATTGCAAGATAATCAGATTTTTTTGAGTATATAAAATCAGAAAAGCAACACCTTCATAGCCCTAAAGCCTTAAGATATTGAAAAATTTCATTTCAAACACATTAGCACTTCAACTTTCAAAATATCTGCATTTCCTGATGCACCATTCCATCTAAGACATCACTTTATAGGCTTGTAAAAATTTGGCATCAACAATACACTCATACAGCTTTATTTTAATTGGCATTTACTTTTGGAAAAACTGCTGGTTCATTGCCCAAGTCATTACAAGATAAAAAAAATCATTTCATACTGTCTGCCATTTCAATAACTTCAAAACACGAATTTCCGACAGACCCTACTATCTATCAAACCAAGTGAGAGAGATTTAATCTTCTTTTAACATTATAATTGCAAGATAGTCAGATTTTTTTGAGTATATAAAATCAGAAAAGCAACACCTTCATAGCCCTAAAGCCTTAAGATATTGAAAAATTTCATTTCAAACACATTAGCAATTCAAATTTCTAAATATCTGCATTTCCTGATGCACCATTCCATGTAAGATATCACTTTATAGGCTTGTCAAAGTTTGGCATCAACATTACATTCATACATCGATATTTTAACTGTCATTTAGTTTTAGAAAAACTACTGGTTCACTGCCCTAGCCTTTACAGATAAAAAAAAATTCATTTCATCATGACTGCCATTTCAAATATGACAAAACAACAATTTCCGACAGACCCTACTATCTATCAAACCAAGTGAGAGAGATTTAATCTTCTTTTAACATTATAATTGCAAGATAATCAGATTTTTTTGAGTATATAAAATCAGAAAAGCAACACCTTCATAGCCCTAAAGCCTTAAGATATTGAAAAATTTCATTTCAAACACATTAGCACTTCAAATTTCAAAATATCTGCATTTCCTGATGCACCATTCCATCTAAGACATCACTTTATAGGCTTGTAAAAATTTGGCATCAACAATACACTCATACAGCTTTATTTTAATTGGCATTTACTTTTGGAAAAACTGCTGGTTCATTGCCCAAGTCATTACAAGATAAAAAAAAATCATTTCATACTGTCTGCCATTTCAATAACTTCAAAACACGAATTTCCGACAGACCCTACTATCTATCAAACCAAGTGAGAGAGATTTAATCTTCTTTTAACATTATAATTGCAAGATAGTCAGATTTTTTTGAGTATATAAAATCAGAAAAGCAACACCTTCATAGCCCTAAAGCCTTAAGATATTAAAAAATTTCATTTCAAACACATTAGCACTTCAAATTTCAAAATATCTGCATTTCCTGATGCACCATTCCATCTAAGACATCACTTTATAGGCCTGTAAAAATTTGGCATCAACAATACACTCATACAGCTTTATTTTAATTGGCATTTACATTTGGAAAAACTGCTGGTTCATTGCCAAAGTCATTACAAGATAAAAAAAATCATTTCATACTGCCTGCCATTTCAATAACTTCAAAACATGAATTTCCGACAGACCCTACTATCTATTCTATCAACCCAAGTGAGAGAAATTTAATCTTCTTTTAGCATTATAATTGCAAGATAGTCTGATTTTATGAGTATATAAGATCAGAAAAGCAACACCTTCATAGCCGTAAAGCCTTGTGATATTAAAAAAGGGGGCCAATTTGAACAAACTTGAATCAGATCCACCCCACAATGTTGCAAGCCAAATATCAAAAGATTCTGCCTGCTGGATCTTGAGAAGAAGATTTTTTAAGAAATTTGCCTGAAATGCACTAAGTTCGAATTCAGGCTTCTATACTGAGCCCAAATATGAACAAACTTGAATCAGATCCACCCCACAATGTTGCATACCAAATATCAAAAGATTCTGCCCACTGGTTCTGGAGAAGATTTTTTAATAATTTTTCTATAATTCATATGGTGCTATCAGAGTTATGCCCCATACAGAGCCCCCCAAAGACGTGGCCATTTCATTTGAACAAACATGAATTGCCATATAGGAATGAACATCCACATGAAGTTTCGTGAAAATCGTACCAGTGGTTTCAGAGGAGAAGTTGTTTGAAAAATGTTCACGGCGACGCCGACGGCAAGAGATAAGTTGAGCTCCCTTCGGTGAGCTAAAAATGACTGAGTGTATAAAATCGGGACGATACACATTAAATAAGGCAATTTTCATAACAAAGTAAGCAGAATGCTTCAGAAATCACTTTTTCACGAAGTATATTCCAAGTGACCTGGAACTATATTGAGCGTGTTGATTTCCCCAGATGTTGTGAAGCTATTTATAACCATGGAATTTGTCGCGGCTTGATGTCTGCAAAGGACCAATTGAAGATGGGTTGACAATGATGCATTCGCACCTTTAAATAAGGTGCGCTTGGAAAATGCTGAGAATTTAGTTTTTTCTTGCAACCAACCATACTAACACAGGCGTCGATCAGTGTCTTTTGCCATCATTTTACACTGACAAATGTGACAAATCTCCTTCACCGGAAACTATCTCCCAATTTGCATATCACAATAAACATAACCACTGTCAGCGTGACCGAAACGAATTATCGAATCCACTGTCAAAATTAGCTACAATTGGCTTTTAAACAAATGAAATACACGAAATATTCGCATTTTCTTCATTATCCATGCCGAGTTACTTTTTAACCAGACCACATGCATTCAGTTTCGTTTGTCGGCATCAAGCTGATATTGTTTGTGGTAATTAATAGTATGAGAAAGCAAAAGAAGCCAAATATTTCCCACAATCTATAAATTAAAATTGCTAATTCCTTTTATTTTACTGAAATTATGAATTAGTAAGGTGGTGTGTGTTGCGATTATTATGCCCCAGACCTGGAAGTTGGAAAATCAAAGGTGCATCTAGGGCTGTGCAGTGGAGACCTCTGTCCTCTTACCCATTCATCATTACATGTACCAACATTCTCCCTTGTATCTCAACCATTGCTACTCCAATTTGAAAGATATTTGGTGTTGTGATCAAGCATCATGGGGAAACAATGCCTATGTAGCAGCTGCTGTAGCATGTGTTTCTTCCTTCAATCAGTGAGCACGCCACTTTTAACATTTGGTCTCAATCTTTATTACTTTCATGAATTAGGAAAAGATTTCTTCGAGTATTACTTCAATGTTTATAGAATACAGCTGTTACTTTATTTTGAGGTATTTTATTGTAAAAATTTTGTTCTCTTACTTATGCCATAGCAGACTTTCAGGTGGTACTATTTACACATGGCAGCAGTTCCATGGCAAATTTCAGTTTCCACATGTTCTATGTTTCATTCCAAGCATTTTGGTATATAATTTTTTGAGGTAATTCGTTTTGGGCATTTTTTAGACTTGAAAGAAAATTGCATGAAATTTGACCAAAGTTAGGAACTTAGGTTGGGACGTCCCCTTAACTTTAGTTAAGGAATGTGAGTGGTGGGAATTTCAAAATAAACAAATTACATTACTTATATAGCCTCTTAAGGGCCTATATAAGTAAAAAATTTTGTTTAGTTTGAAATTCTCACCTCTCATATTCCTTAAACTCAGATTAAATATACACAAATTATACATCAAAATGAAGGTTGGGATGTATAGAACACGAAACACATGTGTAATCAACTCGTAGAGTCGACTGTAGGCACCACTGGTTCCTGGAAGTCTGCTACCGTATTCGCACCAGAACTGATAATAAAATAATATTTCATCAGAACAACTTGTGGCCAAATGTGCTTCATATATCCAAGAACAAAGCTTGGCATTCAAAACACTTTCGAATACAGCGATAGGTCTGCATTTTGGAAAAGGACAACACTGTCTGCATTTTTTATTGAAAATGGTTTCCATGTTCGACAGACATGCGTAAATCACTCGTTACCACGAATTTCCATCAAAAAACAAAATAGTAATTCTAAGAAATTTCAACAGGTATCATGATATCTTACATTGAATATGGCAACTGTGCAATCTCTATCTAATAACAGTATACTGTATGAAGGCGATCTTTTTCATTATTTGATTTTAGACGGCGTTGTTTTTACATGCTTTTTCTGTCCGATGACGTCGCCGGAAATCTAAAGTATACCCACACGTAAACAAAAGCAAAGGCGTTGGAATTTTCCCCAATGCAGCTCTGTCGCTGTGTTTTGAAGAATTTTTATCCCCTAGCTTTGTTCTTGGATATGTAAAGCACATTTGGCCACAAGTTGTTTTCGTGAAATATTATTAAATTATCAGTTCTGATGCAAATACGGCAGCAGACTTCCAGGAACCAGTGGTGCCTACAGTTGATTCTATGAGTTGATTACACCTGTTTCTTGTTCTATACATCCCAACCTTCATTTTGATGTACATTTTGTGTATATTTAATTTGAATTGAAGGAATATCGGAGGTGAGAATTTTCAAAATAAACAAAATTTCATTACTTATATAGGCCCTTAAAAAATAAACAAAAAGAGTCAAAATACACGTTGGTGAGGATGTTCAATGCAAGATTTGGTCGCTGGGTTTATTTTTGGATTATGTACTCCCGTACTGGTAACAACTTGGGCGAGAGTATTGGGTGTACAGAAGCCCATTGTGGTGTTTGGACGGAACAATCTTGCAAAAGATTCCGATAATAAATTAGGAATGTATGACTTTGTTTTCGGTCATATGGAATTGTTTTCATCAATCTGTTGAACTATTTCATTTCGGAATATCATTGGACACGGTTAGTTGCATTTAATTTGTTCACAAACTGTGTGATAAGTCATTTAATTTTTCAGCGTTTCGAAAAAGCAACAACCTTCAAAGAATGAAAATGGCGATGAATTCTTTCAGGAGTTTCTCGTTTCAGTCTGAATTGTTTCGGAAATTTACCACTTTCTACGCATACCAGAAAAAAGGTTCATATTATTAAGACTGAGAGGTGGTAAAATTTATTTTCGCGAGAAGGGAACGTTTATTCAATAATAAACAAGCACTATTTAGTTATGCGCGTACTACAAACTGGTGTGGAATTTTCCAAAAGAGGCGGGGCATAAGAATTTACTTCAAGTTCGTATCTACTGCCGCAAACATGTGCACTCACCAAGGCGTTGTCCTTCGTTTCCAAAACAAATAAGTTTAGTTTTACATGAAACTCGTCAGATCTGTTCAACGGTTTACAATATATTTTATAATTACAAAGTGCACGAAACATTATTTGTAGTTTACGTTTAAAAAGTTGGAAATTCAGGATAATCAGCGTTTTTTACTTAAAATCACGTGAAAAATATGGCGTCAGGAGGAAATGTTTGTGCCAATACTGGAGAGGGAAGTGGTGTTTCGAGTGGAACTGTAAGACGATGTCTACTTCATCATCAAACTGTCGTCTGCTTTTGTAAAACTCATGATGTTGAATGTTGTAGTGAATGTTTTAAAGTTGATCATCAAAAATGTGGTAAAAATGTTGTTCCAATAAGAGAAATACATCGTTCATTCGAAAAATTAATTAAACGCTTAAATCAAATGCGTTACACCGTGAATCAAGAAAAGGAAAATTTAAAACATTTCAAAAATTCTTTCATGGACGACGTAAGTCTTGGAAGAATAAAAATCCAAAGTTGTTACGAAGATCTTCGAAAACAAATTGATGTGGCTGAAAATAAAAGTTTGGAAGAATTGGAATATGTTTCATCTCATGAACTTTCCAAAATTTGTGATTGTTGCCAAGAATTTGACACATTTAATGAAAAAATAAAAGATTTAGAATTAAAAGTTACCAAGTTTAATGAAGATGTTTTCTCTAATGTCGAATCCATGTCATCATCAGATAAAAAAGGAATTTCAGACACTTTAAAATTCACAACAGATTTACAGGAAAATTTCACAATATTAGAAAAACAATTAAAACTGTTGGGTGAGTTTGATAATAAACTAAATGATGATTTTATTGTGATAAATTATGACAATATTACAAATGTTTATAATGATATTGTAAAGGTTTTATCCATGACAGATTGTACAGATAAACATTTTGTGAAATCTGAACAGTTCAGTTGTAAGGAGGGTGACATCCGTAGTATTATTAATATAAAACCTTATATAGACGGACAGATGGTGATAGTAACATACAAACCAAATAAATTACATAAAATAAACAATAATGGTGATATTATCACATCAGTTGAGTTACCAAGTTATACACACGACCTGTGTATGTATAATGATTTATTAGCTACAACTCTTCCTTTTAATAAACAAATAAATATCTATAATTTAAATAATTTAACACAAAAATCACAGATAAAATTATTAAATGTTTGTCATGGAATTTGTAGAGTTAATGATAGATTCTGTATCTCTTGTGGTGGTGGTGATAATGTTGTTAGAATTGTGTCAGATAAAGGTGTTATAATCCATGAATCTGATAAAATATTCAATGATCCATATTTTGTAACAAGTTCATCATGTGGTAAGCGTATATTTATATCAGATTGGGGTAATAATAGAATTGTGACATTAAGTGATGATTTACAATGTCAGTTGTTAGTTATACAACATACAGAGTTACGCAGTCCCGGTGGATTATGTATTAATAGTCACGGTGGATTATATGTTTGTAGTAATGGTAACAACCGTATTGTAGAATTCAGTAAGGATGGTAAGTATATATCAACCATTATAAATAATAAACAGGGAATAATTCAACCCATCAATATAAGTTATAATAAATCTCTAGCTATAGTATCCTACTCAGATAAAATAAATATCTACAAATTATAATAATATACAACTATTTAAACATTGTCATTTCTCAATGTCATATAATTTTAAATTCAAACATTTCTATTGTATAATACATCATACAATAGTTTAATACAGTATGAGTGAGTGGATTACTATAAAAACACTCACAGAGTGGAAGTTCCACTTGGATAAAAACAGAAATAATGTGACAAAGTAATAAGAAATACAAGTTACACTTTATCTAATACTAATAGATTCTCTGTGTTTTATTTTATTTTTTTATAGATTATAAGAATTATTGTTTGTGTGGAAATTCCACTCTATGAGTGTTTTTTTATAATAAATCTCTCTCCATGTACATGTACTATACTATACTGTAAAGTTTTATAACACTGATTACTTTAATGATTTTACATAACACAAAAAGCAGACGACACGTGGAAATAAAATTCTTAAATAACTAAAAAAAACTTTGATTCTTAACTTCAAAAATGTCACTTACTAGCATGACACCTCGATTGAATGCACACACTGAGCTCATACCAACGAAGGGTCACAAGAATTGTTTTGGAGTCAAAAAATGAAAAATGACTAGAAAATTTGAAATCATTGTTTGTGAGATGAATAATGAAGAGAGATATAAAATTTGAATAATATATTTATTTTGTATTTTTTTCTGTGAATATTGAATACCTGTATCTCCTCCTTGATTAATTTGTATTGTGTTATATAAAGTTTTAATACATTATATAATATACATGTACACATTATCAAAATTATAATTATTTCATTTCAACTCCAGTACTCCCTCCTCCTGCCCCCTCCCAAACTCCCCCCCCCCCCAAAAAAACACCATATCATCTGACTCTCATTTGAAAAAGAGCTCAATGAGGGCCAAATGATATACTTTTTTAACAAAAAGTTTTCAACTACAGTTAAAACTAGAAGTCCTGTCACGAACTGTGCGCTAATCTACATGTAGACTTAATTCCGCGTGGGAATTGCACGCAATTGCCATGTCGAATGGTATCCAAAGCATGGCAGGTTCTCCTGATTACTTGGAGCAAACACAGGCAATGTTTCAGACGATGGACCTCCAGGTTACCTGGAGGACCATTGGCTGAAACGTTGATTGTGCACAGGCCATATGTACAGAATTTGATAGCCTTACTACATGTACATGTATGGTCATAACGCGTAGATTAACGCGCAGATCAACGGGCTATTTGTGCGCATTTCATGACACGACTTCTAGTTTCAACTGTACTCAATTTGGAAAACAGGGTTTGCATTTTATCGGGGCTGATCAGTCTAGACCCGATATCCGCACCAGTAGTGCTTCTGTTGGAAAAATTTCATACGAAACTAAACTACATGTACATGTACAGTACATGGGGAGTGGATTGTAACTAAATCACCCGTGGAGTGGAGTTATCACCCAAACTATAACTTACAAATTTTGTACATATGGACAAAAAACACAACCAATGTTTCAGCCAATGGACCTCCGGGTTTGGCCCGGAGGTCCATTAGTTGAAACTTTGCCTGTGCTTGTTATGCTTTGCAATAAATTTGCAATTATTGCCTGGCTGGAATCTCCACTCTGCGGGTGATTTATTGATAATACACTCGACACGTACTGTAGTAAGACATGTTTTTTGAAATTGACCCCGAGTGGACTACAATCCTCAAATGACGGGGACTTATTTCAGGCCCCGACCATTTTTCAAAATGTAAACCCTGTTCAAATTTTTTTTCTGTAGGGAACATCAAGCTCGGAACCCTTTACCCAACCGAGACGATATCAAAATTTAGATTTTAATTTCGACAAAACCCTATCACGTGTCCCCTTCATTGGAAAGAGCTCGACAAGTTGCCCATTCAAATGAGGGGTCACATGATACATGTATAAATACTACTCAAAGTTTGCTAAGCACCAAGTATATCCAACTACATGTATCTCTTTTAAGTTTTACATGTAGTTGAAATATTGTAATAAAAAGTGTATATATTTTTAGCTCAACTTTGACGTAAGTCAAATTTGAGCTTATGCCATGGCCAGCCGTCTGTCCGTCGTCAATTCAATACCGTATGACTCAGGCCAAGAGGCCGTATTTACGAACCAATCTTTACAAAACTTCTTGGGTACCTTTGTTATCACCGTGGAATGAGAACAAGTGTTTTGGGGTCCAGTCCGAAATTCAAGTTGGCCGCTGGCGGCCATTTTGTACAAAATTAGGTGCAATCAGATTTTTGTGCAGAACTTCCATATGAAAGCTCTGATTTGAATAATTTTTTGTATGAATGTTTAATTTAGACCAACTTTGATCTATTTAGTGTTACTTTCAGAACTGTAACTGCAAATGCCAATACAGCTCGGGCTATACCTGTAGGCCGTATTTGTGAACTGATCTTTAAGAAATTTCTTGGGTACCTTTGTTATCGCCGTGGGACGAGAACGAGTGGTTTTGGGTGCAGTCCGAAATTCAAGATGGCCACCAGCAGCCATTTTGTACTTTAGTTAGTGCAATCAGTTTTTTGTACAGAACTTCTGTATGAAAGTTCTGATTTGAATAAATTTTTGTATGAATGTTTAGTAACATGGAATACATCACATATAATACAGGTTTTTTTTCTTGTGCAGAAATTATGCAAATTAGATAACCTTTGATTTTTTCAGTGCTACTCACACACAGTAAGTGCACATGTTAATACGGCTCAGGCTAGAGTCTGTACATGTATTTATGAACCGATCTTCACGAAACTTCTTGGGTACCTTTGTTATCACCTTGGGACGAGTGCTACGGTATGGATAATGATAATGGTAACAGAAAGAAATCTGAGAATCAGCAACAATAACTATGAATTTAACTATTCTGAAATTTAATTAAAAAAAAATTAATATAAAAAAAAAAATGATACAAAGATCTTTTACACTAATTGGTTTACAGAAAATAAAAACAGTGGTACCGGTACTTATCAATTATCGAATTAGTCCAAAATCCAGTTTGACAGAATCCAGTAATCCAGTGGTGAAGAATCTTGTGAAGAGCTACCAGCTGGTAGTATTAATTCCAAGAATGTCTCTTCAGAAACAGTATCCCGAAGATTTGAAATAAAACTTTCACTTAGAAATTTCAGCAGTCTCCAATAAAATATAATAAAATGCTCCACGAAATTCAAATGGAGTAAAAATCCAAGAAGTATTGGCGCCACAGGTAATTTCCAAATAATCCAGTAAAATCCTGGCTTTTCACAAAATATTATTCTGTTTCACAGAAAGTATAAATTCTCTTTTCAAGACGGAACAAATTCTCTTCAAAATTATCTTTTGGAATCAATCTTCCAAATTCACAAAGAAGCACTGCTTCTATAATAAATGCACTGTTCTGAAACAATAATATTCTCCAATGGAAATAACTGAAGCGAGTGTTTCTGAATGGCTTTCTAAAAAAATGAGTTTTTTTTTAATTCTGTTGACAAACCTTTATATACACTACTGCGCAAGCGACCATTACATGAATATCCCAGGTCCACGATATCTTCACTCAAGATCTAAGAGAAGTCGCCGACTAATATGGGCGATTGTTTTTCGAGTCAATGTCCGACACAATATTAACATCGCCGTGATTCACGGGCAAACAGATTACAGCTGTAATTAATTTCTAGGGCACCTGAGCGAAAACGATGTACTTATTGTCGTATTTTGCACGACTCTTACAATTTTGTGGTCGAAATATGTATAACTCAACATTCTCAACTCGACGAAATGACATTTACCAAGACTCATAAAATATTTACGTTTTTAATCAGAAAGAATTTTTTTTTTAAATTCCGACAAATTGCAACATTCCAACACAAACGTACATGTACATAAATATAATTCGGAAAATTATTGATGACTGCTTATCATTCTGATGTTCTGTGACATCAACATGCAGTAGTTTATTTGGTCTAATCTATGTCACAATTAATGCTGAGATTACGCTCTCTGGAGTTAATCCCTTTCACTCCAAATGTCTTGTCCAATTTAATTATTGCATTCATTGTCCGCATAATATCGGGCGGGTTTAATACTTTTGTCTCACCTCGGACCTAGGATATTCATGTAACAGTCGCTTGCGCAGTAGTGTAGTAACCAGATAGAATGTCTTAGAAGATGAAAAATTCTAACAGTTTCTATCAGTCTCCAGGTGATTCTGTCACAATCCAAGTAAACAAGGTCCCTGACCTACATGTACTTAAACAATCAACAGCTATACATGTATGTACAATATATTAGTGTTACAAAGATGTAAACAAAGTTAATCCACAGCTACATCACTTTTCCTTTGTTCTGTTGATGTTTTATCGTACAAATATATCGGCATAATGTACTGTAAAAGGTGATAAGCCCAGATATTTGTATCGTTTCAGATATTTGGACGGTACAAATATCTGGACAAAAGACCATTGTTTGTTGAGTTAAGTGAGATTGATTAACACAGAAAGACATTGTCGCGAGTGTTGCAAACATTGAAGAGAGGAAACTCTTCCAGTCCTGTTTATATCGCTTTATCGTTAATTTTCACACATTCAGAAAATATTTGATTCGCTCGGTTATGGGAGTTATCGTGTAGTGGGGGTGGGGGGGGGGGGGGGAGTGATTGTTTACAACAGGTGTGTAAGAAGCATTGTGCACTCGGAGGAATGGCCATAGAAGGGGAACTAGCACACTGATATTTGTTATTGGTGGCCTACGAACCTCCGCGTCTGACGTGGTGCCCAAAGCTATTTTTGGAACTAAAACATTCTACTCTGAGAAAGAAAACGCATTGTTTGCTACTTTTCTGACCAATTCACCAAACAGGTGAAGATTGTTTTGTCCCGGTGAAGAAACATGTTAACTCTTTACCCAACTTAACGCCAAACACCACACAGCACTATATCCATTACATCTTCATTAAACTGTTATTATGTTTTGAATTGTTGTCTTAGAAATATAGATTATGGTCCATCATTCGAACGACCTTATTGAGCTTGTTCCAATGAGGGGCAATAAGTTATGTTTTTAAAACAAAATTTGAGAATTAGTTTAAACATCTTCTAACCGTGTTGGGTAAAGGGTTAATTATTTTGTGAATTATTTGCACTGTTTAGATAAATCATACGAGGTATCTTTGATCATACTTTAGGAGTAAACAGCATGTGTACCCCATTTCTTCCACTACCCAAGAGCATTGTACTCCCTCCCACCCCTTCCACACACAACCCTTAAATATTATTTTGGCATGGTATCTCTCTCTCTCTCTCTCTCTCGTTCCCTCTGTCTCTGTGTGTGTGTCTCTCTCTCTTTTGGCGATCGTGCTGTCGTTTGGCAATTGTTGAACTTGTATTTGCAAAAGTGTTAAATCGTCTATTTCATCGGTATGCCAAATTGTTTTGTTTTCAGCATCTTCTACTGTCTGACTCAATAAAAAATCTTCCCCGTCATCACCATTCCACATTATTCCACTCTTCAGATATCGAATATTTGTTATAAATATGGGTTTAGAAATAGAAACTTTAAAATTTGTGTGTACACAGTCGTTAACTCGCGAATATTATTAAATTTGCAATTGGGATATCACATTGCTCACACAATCACTCGCGCGGATGACGATGTGATGCGTGTTCAGTTTATATCAATCGTACTGTCACACTTACACTTTACATATCTATTGTATATTCAGTGGACGTTTCAGATAAGTAACAATGAGATATATCCATTTAATTTTGGGGGGCGATAAGTAATTGTAAAACGCATTTGACCATATTTTCACTTAAAATAAATTAAGCCAATTTTTTTTTGTTGACATTCCTTAATAGGAAAGGGCTGTGGATTAAAATAGATATACCACACTTTTTGTGATGTGTGGCGAGATAATTGTACAGTTTGCAGGAGTCCTGTGCAATTGGACACGGCCTACGGCCTCGTCCAATACCACAGGACACCTGCAAACTGTACAATTATCTCGCCATACATCACAAAAAGTGCGGTATATCTATTACGTCACTCAGTGCAAATGAGTTAGACCAGTCAGAAAACGCAAAAAAATATCAAACTTAATATACTTAATATAATTATCCACTAAGGAAGGATATATCAATCGCAATATAATATGGGGGCTATAACACACCCCGCCTTAAAAGAAAAAGTTTGAAGGTACTGAAAACTACTTTTTATATAATTTTAGCAGACTCTGACTGGTTTACAATATACACACAATAATCTTCACAAATTTTTTATTAAACATATATATACTACATGTATTATACTTGAAGTGAATAGGGACCGATCATATCATTTTAAATTAGGATATTCTGGAAAGAGCATCAGCTGCAACATTATCTCTTCCCAAAATATGCCTAATCTCTAAATTATATTCTTGAAGGGCTAAACTCCACCACAATAATCTTTGATTCTTGTTTTTCATTTTATTGATAAAAGTTAAGGGGTTATGAACTTATGATCGGTGTAAACTGTAATTGGGCATTGGGTGGTTCCAACATGTAGATACACATCAAAATGGGTTGATGCCAAAATTAGAGCCAAAGTTTCTTTTTCTACTGTAGAGTAATTCTTTTGATGTTTGAGAAATTTTCTGGAGAAATAACATACAGGGTGATCAATACCTTGGGAATCTTCCTGGGCAATATACCCACCTGCTCCATTGTCACTTGCATCTATAAATAATTTGAAAGGCTTTTCATAATTGGGACTGGCCAGGATAGGGGAATTATTTAATAAAGTTTTTATTCTGTTAAAGGATTTCTGACATTCCTCAGTCCAAACAAACTTAACCCTTTTGCTCAATAAACTGGTCAAAGGGGAGACAACATCTGAGAAATTTAAACAAAATTTTCTGTAATATCCAGCCATGCCTAAGAATCTCATCAGCTCTTTTTTAGAGCTGGGTACTGGAAAATTTTCAATGGCATCAACTTTTGCCACAATCGGCCTCACCTGCCCCTGACCCACAACATGACCTAAATAATTTACAGTTGCTTTGCCAAATTCTGATTTTACCAAGTTAATAGTTAGGTTGACTTGGGTCACTTTGTCAAAAAATTCTTGAATATGCTTTAGATGATCAGCCCAATTTGTATCTGTGTGTATAATAACATCATCAATATAAGCTTCACTGTGATCTAGGTCTGCAATTAAGTGGTTAACCATGTTTTCAACATATTTATATGGCACAGCTGAGTATTTTTGAGTCTATCGGGAGTCTCAACAACATAATCAGTATCACTGATCACTGATCTTGTGCTTAACAATATACATGTAAGGGCCTGAATATCCTGCTTGTAAAGCATTTCCCTTTAAAGGGAATAATACTTGTCCCCAGGTTTAAAGGTGTGAAATTTTGCCTTTTTATCATACCAGGTCTTCATATGACTCTGGGCTTTCTGTAAAAGATCATTTGCAAGATCTCTGGCCTTGTGCAATTTTTCCTTAAAAGTGGACACATAGTCCAGAAGAGAAATTTCAGGTGGCCTTTCCTCGAGCCATTTCTCCTTCAAAGCAGTGAGTGGACCCTCACTGAGTGTCCAAACACTAATTCAAAAGGACTGAACCCCAGAGATTCCTGTACAGTCTCACGGACTGCAAAAAGGAGGAGATGTACTCCTTCACCCCAATCCTTCTCATTATCCTCCCCATAGGCCTTTATCATGGTCTTCAGTGTTTGATGAAAGCGTTCAAGAGCACCCTGACTTTCGGGATGGTAGGCACTTGATGTGTACTGCTTTATTTTGAGCTCATACATCACCTGCTGAAAAATGTTTGACATAAAATTTGAGCTTTGGTCCGATTGCACTGACCTGGGTAGACCGAAAAGCGTGAAAAATTTTATCAAGGCCTTAACTATAGTCTTAGTTTTAATATTCCTTAGAGGAATAGCTTCAGGAAATCGTGTAGAAGCACACATGATGGTAGGAAGATATTTATTTCCAGATCTTGTTCTAGGCAATGGACCAACACAGTCAATAATAATTCTACTAAATGGCTCTTCAAAAGGAGGGATTGGTTGAAGGGGAGCAGGAGGAATCTTCTGGTTGGGTTTTCCTACAATTTGACAGGTGTGGCAGGTTTTACAAAATTCGACACCATCCTGTCGAATCTTGGGCAATTAAAAACATTGCTGAATACGAGAGTAGGTCTTCCTAATTCCCAAATGTCCAGCCATTGGATTTTCATGAGCCAGGCTTATTATTTCATTCCGGTATTTAGTGGGGACAACTATTTGGTAAATAACCTCCCAGTCACTATTGGAGGGTACTTCTGGTGGTCGCCATTTCCTCATGAGTACATCAGATTTTTTAAAATAACAGACGGGAGTTTTGGGCTTCTGCCTCTGTTAGAGCCCTTTCACATGGCTCCGCAAGGTCAGGATCACTTTCCTGTTCCTGAATTAAAGATTTCCGGGAAATGACGTTCAAGGAGGTCCCCCTATCACTTTCAGGTGTAGTGGCCTCTTTACAATTTCTGGAGGAGTCATCACACTGACTCAAAAATGTCGGAGACAAATCAATGTCTTCAGAATCCGTAATTCTGTGACTGTTCTTATCCTCAGCTTTGCTGTTTAAATCAACACAATTGAGGTTGGCATCAACCTCAGCTTTCTTTGCCATGGACCGAGTCACAGCACATGCTAGAAAGGCAAAAGGAAAACATTCCTTCAAATTAATAATACTTTCATCTGTGCTCGGCTTATCCACCACTTGAGGTTCTATCCTGACTTTATCACCAGCCAAGTCATTTCCCAATAATAAAGAAATACCTTTTACAGGTAGAGTAGGTCTGATTCATACTGTCACAGTCCCATTTACTAAGCTACTTCATGGATTTATTTTATGAAGTGGGACATTTAAAGAGGTTGACTCAATAACCGATACTAGAACTTGTGCCCCTGTGGCACTTTCTTCAGAAAATGGCAAAATGCCTTCTAACATTAATGACTGAGTAGCCCCTGTGTCTCTCAGTATTTTTATTGGTAAGGAACAGTGCTTATCCCCATCAAGGGAAACAAAGCCTTCAGAAATAAATGGCTTATAATTTTCTAAAGCATCTTGCTTTATTACATAATTTTCAGGGCATGGAGTACATGCTAGTGCTGTGAGGTGCATTTTGTGAAGAAGAGGACCCATTTTTCCTTTTTAACAGCCAGCAATCGGATAATAAATGACCTGCTTTCTTACAATAATTACAGACCTGTTTTAGTTGAACTGTTGGGTCGTAATGGTGTAGGGCTGGCATTAGATGACTTATTCTCCCTATTAAATTTGGGTGGTGAAAAGTTTGGAGGATTGGAAGAATGAGGTTTATCTGAAGTTGGTCTGGGTCCACTTTGGAAAGAATTCTTGTGGAGCCAAAAATTTGTGGAGTTACGACTCATTTTATGAGTTAAGGCATAGTCATCTGCAAATACTGCTGCTCTGTTTAATGTGTCAACTTTTTGTTCATCCAGGTGGGCCTTTATATCTGAATGTATCTTTCCTTTAAACTCTTCAATTAGCATCATTTCCTTTAATTTTATAAAATCTTTCCCTATTTCTTTTGAATGGCACCACCTGTCAAATAAATTTTTTTTTTCTCTGGCAAATTCCACATGAGTTTGATTTTCGTTTTTATAATAATTTCTGAATTTCTGCCTGTAGGCCTCTGGAACAAGTTCATATGCCTTAAGTATAGCCTCTTTAACAGTGTCATAATTATTGCTTTGCTCAGAAGATAGAGCAGAATAGATTTCTTGAGCCTTCCCTTTCAAAATACTTTGTAATAGCAAAGTCCAGACATCCCTTGGCCATTCTAAACTTGCTGCCACTTTTTCAAAATGTGAAAAATATTTATCAACTTCTTTTTCTTGAAAGGGGGGAACTAGCCTAATATGTTTAGTTGCATCAAACCTACTTGGGGAAATTACATTTGAGCCTTGAAGCTGTGATTCTAATTCTTTTATTTTTATTTCCTTTTGGGCCTGAATTTCAATTTCTCTTAAATGCATTTCTTTTTGAGCCTGAATTCGTTCTATTTTTTTTCGAGCCTGAATTTATTCCATTTCTTTTTGAGCTTCTAATTCTTTTAATTTTAATTCCCTATCCTCTTTTTCTTTTTGAGCCTGAATTTATATTTGTTCCCTTTCTTTTTGAGCGTCAATTTCTTTTAATTTTATTTCATTTTCCTGTCTTTTCATTTCTTGTTGCATTTCTAATCTCTTTAGTTCCAATTCTAACTTTTTGAGTTCAAGGGCATCAGTGGGTTGTGGTTTAGAGGGGGGAGTTTCAGACAGGCAAAAGGCCTTCCTCCATATAATAATTAACAATGAGCTGTTTAAGTTTATGTTTGTTCAGACCAGGGGTGGCAGGTAATTTTAGATACTGTGCAAGTTGAAATAAATCCTCCTTCTTAAGAGATTGTAAAAGGGCCAAACTAGGAGAGCTTTCAAAATCAGAAATAAATTCTGTCACAATAAATACCATGATGAAAAGGTTTGCTGGTTCTCAGATTATATAAATAATAATACTGAAATTGTCTAAGAAAATTAAAATGTTTTGAAAGTGAGCCAAAATAATAATTGCAATATGCAAATAAAGCTTTCTCGTTATATGATATTCAATCTCGGCAACGAGCCCCCAATTTTTGTTATGGTATGGAAATATTATTGATAATGGTAACAGAAAGAAATCTGAGAATTAGCAACAATAACTATGAATTTAACTATTCTGAAATTTAATTAAAAAAAAATTAATATAAAAAAAAAATGATACAAAATCTTTTATACTAATTGGTTTACAGAAAATAAAAACAGTGGTACTTATCAATTATCGAATTAGTCCAAAGTACAGTTTGACAGGATCCAGTAATCCAGTGGTGAAGAATCTTGTGAAGATATTTTCCAGCTGGTAGTATTAAATCCAAGAATGTCTCTTCAGAAACAGTATCCCAAAGATTTGTAATAAAATTTTCACTTTGAAATTTCAGCAGTCTCCAATAAAATATAATAAAATGCTCCACGAAATTCAAATGGAGTAAAAATCCAAGAAGTATTGGCGCCACAGGTAATTTCCAAATAATCTAGTAGAATCCTGGCTTTTCACAAAATATTATTCTGTTTGACAGAAAGTATAAATTCTCTTTTCCAAAACGGAACAAATTCTCTTCAAAATTATCTTTTGGAATCAATCTTCCAAATTCACAAAGAAGCACTGCTTCTATAATAAATGCACTGTTCTGAAACAATAATATTCTCCAATGGAAATAACTGAAGTGAGTCTTTCTGAATGGCTTTCTAAAAAAATGAGTTTTTTTTTTTAATTCTGTTGACAAACCTTTATATAGTAACCAGATAGAATGTCCTAGAAGATGAAAAATTCTAACAGTTTCTATCAGTCTCCAGGTGATTCTGTCACAATCCAAGTAAACAAGGTCCGTGACCTACATGTACTTAAACAATCAACAGCTATACATGTATGTACAATATATTAGTGTAACAAAGATGTAAACAAAGGTCACTCAGTGCAAATGAGTCAGACCAGTCAGAAAATGCAAAAATAATATCAAACTTAATATAATTATCCACTAAGTAAGGATATATCAATCTCAATATAATATGGGGGCTATAACAACGAGAATGAGTGTTTCTGGGTGCAGTCCAAAATTCAAGATGGCTGCTAGTGGCCATTTTCTACCGAAATTAGGTCCAATCAGTTTTTTGTACACAACTTCTATACGGCTCAGGCTAGAGGCTGTATTTACATGTATGAACCGATCTTTATAATACTTTACATGTACCTTTGTTATCAGGTCATCACCTAATGTAGATGTTTGTCATTGCTGTGTAATATACTATACATGTGCATGTCTTAAACAAGTTGAGCTACAGTGTCATTGACACTTTAATTTATTTAATTATATCTTTAATTATTTAAGTACAGAAATTAAGATTTTATTTGTGTTTGATATTATTTTGGAGCTTTTGAATATGATAACCATGGAAAATGGATATTATTGGTAAAAGAGGAAATTTTTTCAATTTGCCAAAGGGTTGACAGAGCGAACTGTGTTCAGTATCCAGTATGAGACCCATTAAGTGTTAATTACAGCTTGACAATGCCTTCTCATGCTCCCAATCAGGTTCCTGGTGGTCCTTTTTGGGATGTTGTTCCATTCTTGGACCAGCATGGCACCAAGCTCATGGACACTTCTTGGCTGGACTGGACGGGCTGAAATTGCAAGCTGCAACTTATTCCAGACATGTTCAATTGGATTGAGGTCAGGGGATCTGGCTGGCCAGTCCATATCCATACGCTCAATCCCCTCTCTCTGTTGCTACTCCCCAACAGCATGGTCAACGTGAGGACGGGCACTATCGTCCATCAGAATGAATCTATCACCCACTGCACCTGCATACAATCTTATGTGGACATCAAGGATCACATCAATATACTGCTGTGCAGTCAATGTTCCACGTTCAAGGACACAAAGCTCTGTACGTCCATCCCTGCTGATGCCTCCCGGGGCTCCCCAGACCATGATTGACCCTCCACTGTAGCGGTCATGCTCAGCAATGTTGGCTGCTGGGCTGGGGCGAGTAATGGACCTCAGTACTCGAGTACAAGTACTTTGAAAATGCATGAGTACAAGTATTTTGAAAATACATGGCACATCACTGGTCAAGCGTCGATTATGACCAATTCACTGTGACGGTACTGTACAGTCATTTTTATTACCTGGTAAACTCAAGCCTGGACATCACTGGTCAAGCGTCGATTACAACCAATTCACTGTGACTGTACTGTAGATGCTGAATATCATATTTATAAAGTTTTCTTTTAAGAAGTGTCAATGAACCCCAATAAATAAATAATTATCCCCATGGTTTCAGTTAGGTTTTACAGTATATTGACCGTCTCCAGTTCTAACTAGCGGCTAGCCTTACAATCATGTAGATCTGCTGAATATCACTTTTATAAAGTTATCCTTTAACAAGTGTCAATGAACCCCAATAAATAAATAATTATCCCCATGGTTACAGTTAGGTTTTACGGTATATTGACCGTCTCCAGTACTAACTAGCGGCTAGCCTTACAATCATGTAGATGCTTAATATCATGTAAAGTTTTATTTTAACAACTATTTTACATGTTGTACATGTAGATGCTGGCCTCAGGCCCTCTGGGTGTGGGGGGGGCTCTTATTTTTAATTTCTTGAAGTTAATCAACATGTAATTATTTATAAAATTTAGATATTTATTTAATATGCAGTCAGATTAAAAGACTGATGAAATATCAATTAAAAGTTTATGAATCAATAATAAAATAAATTGTTGAAAGTTGTTTAATTCTTTATTATAGATACACAGGTCTCATCATGTAATATTGGTTAAGAACCGAAATCAATTCAACACACGTGTTCTTCTGAAAGAGAGATTTGCTGAGATAAACACCTGTTTGGTGGAGTTTCCACCCATATATTATGTGGTGTGTAAAATATACATGTAGTACTCCACTTCATTAGTGTTTTATTCCCCTCTCATCACAGTGAATAATATAATTTATACCAATTATCAAATATTTTATTTTATGGTATCACCTTCCTTTATAATAGTAATTAACCCTTTTCCCAACGCAGACGATTTCAAAATTTATTATTTTAAATATCATTTTTTTAATTTTTTCAAAATATTTCAACAAAACCATATCATGCGACCCCTCTTTGGAACGAGCTCAACGAGCTCGTTCCAACGAGGGATCACATGATATGGTTTTGTTGAAATTTTTTGAAAAATAATATTTTTTCAGCTGCTGAATTTGCATATTACGCAGGAGGATGCAGGTGATTCGTTGGGTAAAGGGTTAAATTTAATGTTAAAAACACATGTTGATGGGGACTTACAAATGTATCAAACATGGTTAATAAAGGTATATAATTTCAATATTTATTGTGGGTTTATCTTACGATTTACATGTTTCTTATACTTGTAAGCAAACATTTGGAATACATTATACAGAGAGTGGATTATTGCTAAAACACCCATGAAGTGGAGTTTCCACCCAAACAAGCTCAAACCAATAAAGTGTGAGATTTTACAGAGAAAATTTTAAAAAAGTAAATAAAAATGTTTGATTATATGGACCTTAAGATTGAAACTAGTGGTCCATTGACTGAAACATTGTGTTTCTCATACTTCATCACTGAATTTGAGAGTTTAGTGTTGGTCGAAACTCCACTACTTTAATGTTTTAATATTAACTCACTTACTGGGTACTGTAACTGACAACAGGATAATTTTTTACCTACGAGTTATATTAAATTTAGAAATCTTATTGCCCAAAATAGTTACCATCATCATCAAAGTCCAAAATAACTTTGCCTTACAACTGAAAATTGTCTTAAAATTGTTTATTAAACATTTCCTGTTTGTTTTGTTAACTGGTAGAGTGCTGGAAGCCCATATTTGGGCTTTACTCTGAAGTGTCAGTACCAGCACTTAAAGGCCTCATATTTTGTGGATGTTGTTCATATCACCTTTGAAGTAAAATTATTTAGTCTGTAAGGATTTGCCATGTTACAATTTATGGGAGAGTGCCTATTGGCACTCTCCCATAAATTGTAACAAGGCAAACATATGTGAACAAATTTTGATGACCAAAAATAATTCAGCACTCTACCAGTTAATAAGAATGATTTGTTATATATTAACAATTTGTACACTGTCATAGGGTATTAACTATTGGTCACTTATGGAGTGGATATCCACCCACATATAATTTTATTCACTGGCTTGGTTGTGCGAGTGAAAACCCAGGTAACAACAAAATTCAGTTGATGATGCATCACTAGGTTCAACACAAATTATACATTAAACTCCTGATGGGTTATTTTTACACTGATCCACTCCAAGGGTTGAGACTGTGGATGTGCACTAAATGTTGCATTGATTTGCAATAATTCATGACCCATTCTGTGTTGAATTTCCGATAAGTTTTGATTGAAGAGGACGGCCACATATGATTTGAATGCATCATTTTCAATAATGAGAAGATGTGTGTGTGCTCTTTCCAATAAACAAATCGGTTGTTTTTTCAGAAATGGACAACAAAATGAATTACTTTTGATGACATCAGACTGTTTTGAGGCTTGGCTCAAACATCTTGCCATCGGGTGAGAATTCCACACCCTCACCCACCAGGGACAATAATAATCTCTGTTGGGTGAGGGTGTGAGATGGGGAAATCTCACCCGAGGGGCAAGAGATTTTGGCCAGACACGAGCCTTGCTGGGTGTCTGGACCAAATATCTTGTCCTGAGGGTGAGATTTCCCCATCTCACACCTGCTCCCATCAGGGATAATTTTTCTCCCCCACCAAAACAGTCTGAATGTCATTAATAGTAATTCAGGCCACAGCGGTATGTGCAGCTACCCATGTATATCAAACAATTTTGTTTTCCATTTCTGAAAAATACTAATTTTTGCTTATCGAAAAGTGCACACAAAAGTTTTGTATATACCATAGTGACATGTATATACCACAACATTAAATCCCAACACAGACAAGGCTGGGGTTAAATATTTGTAGCGAAATGACATTGACACATTCTGATGATGTCATATTACATGAATGAATTCTGTAATGTATTCGCATAACTTTTTGACGTGAATTTCATGCAACTCTCTCCACTCATAATGGCGTTCAAAGTTCATGTAAAAGAGCCAAGTGTCCTTCAGTGGTTTTGTGGTAAGTGATGCGGATAAGGAAAATCGTTTTACGGCAGTCAAGTTTAACACCTGTCACAGTCAGTAGCAGGGAAGGGCGTATTTTATTCGATAAGAAGTTGGACCCTAAGGTTGTAAAATAATTTCCAGTGCTATATATCTCTGAAGGCATATAGCATCGGGAATTATCTTATAATGATAGAGTCTATAGCACCTGTCAGTAGTACAGGGACCGACCTGGGTATGCGCCAGTGCGTATTTGGTTCTGAAACATCAGGACCTGACTCTTAATTCTCAAAAATAGGCTTCTCAGTTGGCGCGTACTTCTTAGATCATATTTTGATATTCTTTCGATGGATAATCGAGAGAGACACTCTTACATGTATTATATATATGATTATCATTTATCATTGTTGTAGAGTGCTTAAGTTAATACTTCAAGTCTTAATTACCAAGCATTAATCTTCACTGTGGTTTCTGATCAAGTCTTGGCTACCTATTTAGGCAGCCAAGACTTGATCAGAAACCACAGTGAAGATTAATGTTTGCTATAGTGTACTAAATGAAAATGATGAGAGCTATTACATACTTGCAGTGTGTGTTACAAACAGCAGTGTGACTCCGTAAATTGAAATCTGGCGCATGAATTGAAAAAATAGGCGCCGAGGCTAGAGCGTATTTTAAATAGTCCTGATCGGTCCCTGGTAGTAGTAATTTTTTTCGATAAGAAGTTGGACTCTAAGGCACGGGCTCGTCGAAATACTGTTCTGTTCCTAGAACTCGACTTGATCTGAATTCCCGGAGACACACACTATGCTGATAATCTGTATGTATCACTCGCATTAAAATGAAAGGAAGCCATACATTCTTCACCAAAATTTGAAATTAAAATGTGACGTTATTAAAATCTCAAAATGTGTGCGTAATGTGGAATGGCATCGGCTGCATGTAGTTTTTTTGTTTGCGTAATTTTGTGTTCATCAGTATTTTAGATATGATATGGTGTACATTTGTTTTACTTTCATGTGGGAGAAATTGGAAAAACCCAGTTTTTTGGTATTGTTTATCATGTACAACTATTGGTATTGTGTGATTAAGCCTCGACCAGTTGAGTTAGACGTGTTTTTCTCATATAATATTTATGAAACAAGTCTAAGAATTTTCCATTTTAGCAAGCCTTTGGCAAGCCCAAACGGAAAATTTGGACGAGTTTCATAAATATTATATGAGAAAAACACTCATTTCATATTCTATTTATCATATGACACACACACGCACAAATTAGCCACTTAGTATGACTTTTTAACCCATCACCTAACTTGAGTTGCAGACGGCACTTGGAAAAACATCCTCTTATAACTAAAAATTTTCATTTTTTGCTTCCAAAATATAGGTTATGACCCCTCATTGGAACGAACAAGACATGCTAGTTCCAATGAGGGGTCATAACCTATGTTTTGGAAGCAAAACCTAAAATATAAAAAAAAAATGAATGGCGTTTTTCTTGTAGGTAAGAGATTAATACAATATAACCCACCCTAAATAGGACAGAAATGTAAATTTTCCCTACTGATATTATGCAAATGTGACCCAGTTGTATTTTGTTTAGCCAATCAAATTGTCCAGTTTTGAAATTGACCAATGAAAGCTCCCAACTCTAATTATGCAAATTATGAAAATGTGGCCCAGTTGTATTTTGTTCAGCCAATCAAATTGTCTAGTTTTGAAATTGACCAATGAAATTGATGGAAGGCTTTATTTATCACTGATTAAAATGAAAACAAAATATCAAATGTTTTAAAGTGAACAAAACGGACGAGTCATATGATAAATGAAGATACATGTATTATATCACCATTCTGTTACAGTTGGATGTATAAAATGTTGTGGGGCGCGGTGGCTTCGCGGTAACCGGTTCTCGTCAGATCACCGAAGTTAAGCAACGTCGAGCGCGGTTAGTAGTTGGATGGGTGACCATTTCAGCGACTGATTCGTGCTCCCACGTTGTGTCCTTGGGCAAGGCACTTCACCCCGATTGCCTACATGGGGGCACGATGACGCTGTGTACTAAGGCGTACTGCACGTCGATGGTGCACATGTCTTCCACCAATCTAACCCTGCCTGTGCCGCGGTTTAGAGTTCAGAGTTACGATGTTGGAGAGCCGACAGCTGCTCGTCGTTGCTCGGTGGTTCTCTCCGGGTAAAACTGTCACCGACATGATCTGACCCTGGCTGTTAATGTGTCGTTAAACCCTAATAAAAAAAAATAAAATGTTGTATCAGAGTCAATCTCTTGTGTTTGACTTCTGAGGCCGTATTGTCCCTTGAGTTCCAATGTGTTCTTCTATGTGCCAGACTGCCAATAGGCACATACATGTAGAACACATTGTAACTCAGACCACGATATATCAATGTGTTCTACATGCCAGACTGCCAGTAGGTACATACATGTAGAACACATTGTAACTCAGGTGACAATATATCAATGAGTTAACATGTTGCCCTAGAAGCAAGAGTGAGACACTAATACAACATTTCATATATACATAATTTTCACCAATAACTTGATTTACGTAATAACCAGCATTTTAATTTCATATTTGCTCTTTTAACCCACTACCTAATGAATCTGACCCCCTCCCCTCCCGTCCATGTAATTTTAAAATTTAGCAGCTGAAAAGATATTTTTCAAACAGTTTAAACAAAACCATATGATGTGACCCCTCATTGGAACAAGCTCATCATGCCCGTTCGAATGAGGGGTCACCTCACATGCTTTTGTTCAAGGTTGGCTGATTTAAATCAATTGATTTTAATTGATTGATTTTAATCATTAATTTAAATCATGATTGAAATCAATGATTTTTTTGATAAAAATCTAAAATTTATAAATTGTTAGGAATATTTTCAAAACAACATGGAAATGAGCTGAAATAAGATGAAATACATATTAACTGTTGAAATACATTAATTAAAACAATGTTTATGACAGAACTAATCTATTGAGTGTCAATAAGTTTTGTTGAAATTTTATGAACATTTTGAAAAATAATAATTATAATAAATTTTAATATCCTGTGCATTGGATAAAGGGTTAACCTCCACTGCATTAACCCAAAGCCACAGTTAGTGTGCATTCAACAATCGGTAACAGAGGAGGTTTTTGTCCTGCTATTCTCATCAACTCAAAGCCACAGTTAGTGCACATTCAGCAATCGGTAGCAGAGGAGATCCCCCGCAGGTACCCTGGGAAATGAAGCAGTGTTTGTTTACTGTGGTAAACAAGCTCTTTTTCACTGGTAAAATAGGTTCATTCCCACTAGACCAATTTCATGTAGACCAACTCCCACGAGACCAATTCACAAAAGACCAATTCCCCTTAGACCAACTGGTGTGTTCTACTTTAAAAATAATTCTATATCAATAATTTGATATATTTATAAATGTTTATAAATGTATTTAATGTTATTGATATTCAAGCCTGAAAATAAGCAGTCTGTCATTTGCAGAATGGTTCACAGAGGATAAATTTAGTGATGCTACCCTGCTGTGCAGGGTAGCATCACCAAATTCAGCCTCTGAGGACCTCATTTTTCAGTTGATAGTCTGCTCATTTTCTTGCTTGTCGATATTTTATAGATGTTGGGCCGATTTTTATAAATAATTGTTTTCCTAATTATCCTCAATCAACCCTTAATCAGAAACACTATGTAGTTGGTCTAAGGGGAATTGGTCTAGTGGGAAGACACCGTAAAATAGAATCCATTCACTGATGCTTGGGGTGCGAGTCTTCTCAAATAAAAATAGGGAACATGGGGTATAAACGATTGACTGACCTTGACTTTATCTCCATGTTCTGGTCATAATTAGCCATTGTACAGAAGTAAGTGACATTAAACACCAATAAATAATAAATAACAGAGTAAACCTTTGTCCTGTCCTATTACCCGGTACTTGTTAATTTTCGGGTAGAAGCATTCTCTGTCATATTACCCGGCACTTGTTAATTTTGGGGTAAAAGCATCCTTTGTCCTATTTCCCAGCACCTGTTAATTTTCGGGTAAAAGCATCCTTTGTCCTATTACCCAGCACTTGTTAATTTTCGGGTAGAAGCATCCTTTGTCCTATTACCCAGCACTTGTTAATTTTCGGGTAGAAGCATCCTTTGTCCTATTACCCAGCACTTGTTAATTTTCGGGTAGAAGCATCCTTTGTCCTATTACCCGGTACTTGTTAATTTTCGGGTAGAAGCATCCTTTGTCCTATTACCCAGCACTTGTTCATTTTCAGGTAAAAGCATCCTTTGTCCTATTACCCGGCACTTGTTAATTTTCAGGCAGAAGCATCTGTTGTCCTATTACCCGGCACTTGTTAATTTTTGGGTAGAAGCATCCTTTGTCCTATTACCCGGTACTTGTTAATTTCGGGTAGAAGCATCCTTTGTCCTATTACCCGTCACTTGTTAATTTTCGGTTTAAGCATCCTTTGTCCTATTACCCGGTACTTATTAATTTTCGGGTAGAAGCATCCTTTGTCCTATTTCCCGGTACTTGTTAATTTTCGGTTTAAGCATCCTTTGTCCCATTACCCGGCACTTGTTAATTTTTGGGTAAAAGCATCCTTTGTCCAGATTGTCCTATTACCTGGCACTTGTTAATTTTCAGGTCGAAGCATTATTTGGCCTATTACCCGGCACTTGTTGATTTTGGGGTAGAAGCATCCTTTGTCCTATTACCCAGCACTTGTTAATTTCCAGGTAGAAGCATCTTTTGTCCTATTACCCGGCACTTGTTAATTTTCAGGCAGAAGCATCCTTTGTCCTATTACCCGGTACTTGTTAATTTTCGGGTAGAAGCATCCTTTGTCCTATTACCCAGTACTTGTTGATTTTCGGGTAGAAGCATCCTTTGTCCTATTACCCGGTACTTGTTGATTTTCAGGTAGAAGCATCCTTTGTCCTATTACCCAGTACTTGTTGATTTTCGGGTAGAAGCATCCTTTGTCCAATTACCCAGTACTTGTTAATTTTCGGGTAGAAGCATCCTTTGTCCAATTACCCAGTACTTGTTAATTTTCGGGTAGAAGCATCCTTTGTCCTATACCTGGTACTTGTTAATTTTCGGGCAGAAGCATCCTTTGTCCTATTACCCGGTACTTGTTAATTTTCGGGTAGAAGCATCCTTTGTCCTATTACCCAGTACTTGTTGATTTTCGGGTAGAAGCATCCTTTGTCCTATTACCCGGTACTTGTTGATTTTCAGGTAGAAGCATCCTTTGTCCTATTACCCGGTACTTGTTGATTTTCGGGTAGAAGCATCCTTTGTCCAATTACCCAGTACTTGTTAATTTTCGGGTAGAAGCATCCTTTGTCCTATACCTGGTACTTGTTAATTTTCGGGTAGAAGCATCCTTTGTCCTATTACCCGGTACTTGTTAATTTTCGGGTAGAAGCATCCTTTGTCCTATTACCCGGTACTTGTTAATTTTCGGGTAGAAGCGCTTCGTGGTTGTTTTTTAAATTTCATTCAAAATACTGCATGATATACATCAAACCTTCTTGGAGGTTGAGTGGTTAAATCTTGGAGGTTGAGTGGTTAACTCTTGGAGGTTGAGTGGTTGACTCTTGATTTTTATTATTGAAGTGATTAACCTGGAAAGGCCTGGAGATTTGTATACATTTTGTTACTCAGTCACAGTCTATTTGTAGAATAATATAACAATAACATGACTTTTGGAGGCACAACACTGTGTTTAGCTTATTAACACATGCTTATGTGGAACCCCATTGTATTTGGGAATATTGTTACCTAATTTTCTGCAATATAATGAATTCAATAAAGACTGTCATAAAATTAATTGACTTATCCATAAACCGTTCAGCTTCCAATTCATAAATTAGCCTGTGTTTTTATTAAAATTGAGGAGATTGAGCAAAGACAATTTTGAATGTTCAAGTGTGAAAATACCAGTAAATCATCAGTGTTTTGTCTATTAGCTGTTTTTGTTTGTTCACATAATGATTACAGCTCTGTTGCTCATTCAGTCTGTTTTGTTACAATTTATTGGACAAATTGCAACAAAACATATAAAGTGAACAACCTAGGCTCAGTATATCATTTCCGAATCAGGTAAATTGAAGTTATTAATAAGTATGATCCTAAGAAACCTCTGTTGCTCATTCAGTCTGTTTTGTTGCAATTTATTGGAGAATGTCCTTGAGCATTCATCAATAAATTGTAACAAAACATATTTAGTGAACAATCTAGACTCAGTATATAATTTATGAATCAGGTAAATTGATGTTATTAATAAGTATGATCCTAAGAAACCTCTGTTGCTCATTCAGTCTGTTTTGTTGCAATTTATTGGAGAATGTCCTTGAGCATTCATCAATAAATTGTAACAATACATATTAACTGAACAATCAAGGCTCAGTATATCATTTATGAATCGGGTAAATTGATTAAGTTATTAGTAAGTATGATCCTAAGAAACCTCTGTTGCTCATGCAGTCTGTTTTTTTGTTAATTCAATATAATATCCAAACACCAAACCATTTACCATACCTTCAGTATAAATTTGACCTCTTAATTGCATATAATCTATAGAGTAAACTCCAGTTAATTGAATAAAATATCTTGAAATATACCAAAGAGTAACTCGATCAACCAACAAATTTCATACATTAATGGACATATTTGGCCTTAGTAAACCAATACAGGTATTTAATCTATTATATCTTGTTTGATTAGATCTCAAATGTACAGCTCTGTCAACTGAGATATAATAGAAAAAAATGCTCAGTCTATCACTAGAATACAGAAAAATTATTGAATACTCCTGTTCAATCCTCAAAATAATTTCCAAATGTGAGCCTGTCACCATGACAGGTACCAAAATAGGGACCGATCAGGACTATTTAAAATACGCTCTAGCCTTGGAGCCTATTTTTTCAATTCATGCACCAGATTTCACTTTACGGAGTCACACTGCTGTTTGTAACACACACTGCAAGTATGTACATGTAATAGCTCTCATCATTTTCAATTAGTACACTATAGCAAACATTAATCTTAACTGTGGTTTCTGATCAAGTCTTGGCTGCCTATTTAGGCAGCCAAGACTTGATCAGAAACCACAGTGAAGATTAATGCTTGGTAATTAAGACTTTAAGTATTAACTTAAGCACTCTACAAACATGATAAATGATAATCATATATATAATACATGTAAGAGTGTCTCTCTCGATTATCCATCGAAAGAATATCAAAATATGATCTGAGAAGTTACGCGCCAACTGAGAAGCCTATTTCTGAGATTTAAGAGCCAGGTCCTGATGTTTCAGAACCAAATACGCACTGGCGCATGCCCAGGTCGGTCCCTGCCAAAAAGATTGTGCTTGTCAATTTTAAGTTTGAGTCAGTCATGAAATTTGACAGTAATCTTAACTTATATATTTGAAAGCTCTGTGTATGAGAGCTTTCCAAGAAATGTTAATAAGTAAAGGATTTGGTTCTGTTAAACATGCAAGTTGCAAGTTGAGCCTGACATTGACCATGACAGGCTGCTTATTTTGAGGCTTGCTCCTGTTAATTGAATAATTTTCTCTGGCAAAGTGGCTATTCATGTTTTTTTTGTAGTGGTGGTGGGGGGGGGGGGGGGGGGTCTCGAGTTTTCAAACTGAGATCAGTATCTCGAGGACTTCTTCTTGCATTTATTATGTATATATTTGTAATATAAATGTTTCATTTTCATATACAAATGATGTATTTTGATAAAATATTTTTTTGATATTAAATTTACTTATAAAAAATATAAAAAGCAAATGAACCATAATGCCCTCAAAACTCATGTTATTACTATTAATACCACAAGCTGTAATTTTCTTTCTACATAGACTTTAATTTGCTTTTTAAATAGTATTCTTGCTTTTGTAGGTTTAAAATTTAACTAAAAAAGGTCAGAACACATAATTGAACTCAAGTAGCATTATAACAATAACACTATTAACACAGTTATAGCAGGTCACTAATGAACCGTAACACCCTCCAAAAGTCATGTTATTGTTATATTATTCTACAAACTAATTATTTTGTTGAATAATAAGGTAACAATATTCACCCAAAATAATGTAAACATAGGTATGTGTCAGTAAGCAACCCACTGTGGTTCTCTTAACATCCACATGTACAAAAAATAGTCCGTCATCGTGAATATGATGCTGGGAGTGAAATACCATTTTCAGCTAGAGGGAGTGGAAATAAGATTTGTTTTGGGGCAAGAAGATAAATGAAAATAAAATATATCGTTTTTTTTCTATCGTATAAATGGACTTTAAGCGAACAAATTCATCTCAGTTTCACTTTAATTCATCATTAATATTGATATATCATATATAATGACCTTAATTTCTCGTTTTTAACTCACCCGTACTTTCTCCTTTTTAGCTCACTTGGCCTAAAAGGCCTTTCTCATCACTTGGCGTCCGGCGTCCGTAAACTTTTCACATTTTCATCTTTTTCTCTGTAACCGCTGAGCCGGTGTGAGCCAAACTTGGCAGGAATGGTCTATAGGAGGCCCTCTACAAACGATCCTCTTTTTGTTCCCGTTGGTTGGAAAATATGGCCACAGAGTTGCAGCTCAAAGTTACCATGGGAAGCCTATGGGAAATCACATTTTTATATGTATTTCCAGGTGAGCGATTACAGACTCTGTAGAGCCTCTAGTTAGCTCACCTGACTGAAAGTCAGGACCAGTGTGATCTCTCATTGTCCGTCTTTCGTCGTCTGTCATCCTCAGTATGGTGTTTTCACCTTCTCCTTCAAAACCGCTGAACTGATTTCAGGTAAATTTGAGGTGATTGCTTGTTCTAACAACGCATATTGTTTTTGTTCAAATCAACTTGCCAGCCCGATAGGGAGCGGAGGGGGTGGGGGGGGGGGGTACAACATCGTCTCTGGAGCCAGTGGGTACAATGACTTGACATTGTGCGTGAAGCTTTCTCGTGACGTGCTGAATCAAGTTATTTCAAATGAAGTTCGTGGAGCAATATTTGCCTTTGTAATGGGAGGGGCAAGATTTTTGGTCTCGCCCAAAATTTCTATTTCCTGGTCCGATTTGAACCAAATTTGGTATGTGGCATTATTGGGTCATGCAAAAAAACTGCCCCCCCCCCCCCCCCTGGGAACTACAGGAGTTACAAATAGAAATAGTTTCAAACGCTCATATTTCCCAAAATACTCGATACGGAGAACTGTTATTTCGTTTGATGCATACTTAGGATCAGTACAGTGGAATGGTAGAAAATCTGCTATCAGTTGTGTCAGGGTGTTCTGGAGGTGTGGGGGGGGGGGGGGGGCGTTGAAATAAATGATGTGTACGCATATTTGCAAAAATTAAAAACATTTTCATCTCCAGAACCACTGATCAGAATCTCTTTTATATTTGGTACGCAGCATCCATAGGATGCGTCATATACAACTTTTAAAACAAATTAACACCCTAGGTTCATATTTGGGCTAAATACAGGAACTCAATTTTTTGCTTAGGGCAATATTGGGAATAATTTATAAAAATCTTCATCAGATCCACCAGTCAGAATCTGTTAATGTTTGGTATATATGATTGTTATGAGAGTCATATTCAAGATTGTTCAAATGAAGTCCCTCAGTTCATATTTGGGCTTTCTATTGGGGCCTGAATTTTAACTTAGTACTATATGGGGGATCCCCGTGGGAACCCCGGGAAGTAAGCAGCACTTGTTTACTGTGGTAAACCAGTTCCGCTTTACTAGTAAAATAGGACCCAGTCACCAATGCTTGGGGTGAAAGTCCTCTAAAATGGGCAACATGTTGATCAACGATTGACTAAACTTGACTTCATCTCCATGTTGTGTCACGATTAGCCATGGTGCATA
The DNA here is from genome assembly GCA_031216915.1 of Pictodentalium vernedei. Lineage (NCBI taxonomy): Eukaryota > Metazoa > Mollusca > Scaphopoda > Dentaliida > Dentaliidae > Pictodentalium > Pictodentalium vernedei. Next base: position 18,639,583 of record CM062297.1, on the reverse strand, counting down.
AATATGTGACGTTAACCACCAACAAACAATATGGGGGATAATCGTTCTCTTCAGATCCACCAGTCAGAATTGTTTGGTATTTGTTATACAGTATCCTTAGGGAGGTTAAATCTACTTTTGTCCAAACCAAGTCCCCGGTTTGATACTTGGGCTCCTCACTGGAGCCCAAATTTTAACTTTGTCCAAAAACAAAGAATAATCTTTAAAACTCGTCTTCTTCAGAAACACCAGTCAGAATCTTTTAATATATGGTATACATAATCCTTAAAAGGGGTTGGATTCAAATTTGTTCAACCCAAGTTCATCGGTTAATAAATAGGTTCTCTATGGGAGACCGAATTTAAACTTAGTGTAATATGGGAAAGGGAAATAACCTTTAAAAATCTTCTTCAAATTCATCAATTAGAATCTTTGGATATTTGGTATACAGCATTCTTAGGGAGGTCAGATCTATGTTTGTTCAAACTAAGTCCCTGTGTTGATATTTGGGCTCCTTATTGGAACCTGAATTTTAAATTAGTCCAATATGAGGAATAATCTTTAAAACTCTTCGTATTTAGAACCACTGGTCACAATCTTTTGATATATGGTATACAGAATGCTTACTTGTGTCAGTATCAAGTTTATTGAAATCAAGTCAATCGGTTTATAATCGGGCTCTCTAACCTTATCGAGTATTTCGAATAATCTTTAAAAATCTTCTGTTTCGGATCGACTTCTCAGAATCTATTGATATTGAGTATACAGTATCGTCTCGGGTGTCAGCTTCCAGTTTGTTCAAAGCAAGTCCGTCAGTTATTATTTGAGCTCCTTATGGGGTCCCGAATTTTAACTTGGAGCAATATGTGTAATAATCTTGCAAATTTTCTTCAGATCCACCAGTCAGAATCTTTCGATATTTGGTATGCAGCATCTTTAGAGGGTTGATTCGATTTGTTCAAATAAAGTCTTCTGGTTGATATTTGTGTTCCCTGCTGGGCTGAGGGGGAGGGGGATGCAAATTTTAACCCCGTGCAAAATTGGTAATATTCTCAAACTCTTGTCCAGAACCACCAGACAGAATCTTCTGATATTTAGTATATAACAACCTTCAAGATTGTTCAAATTAAGTCCCTAGATTGATAAATGGTCTCCCTAGTTTTTCATTATGGAATATCTGGGCATTATTTCTATGCTAGCATCCTAACAGTAGAAACAAATTGTCTAGGGTGTGGACAACAGAGTTACAAATATTTAAATAACTTCATTCCCCTGTAGTTTCATATAGATGCCAATTAAATCCTTCTTTGAACAACTTTGATCAGGTAAGCTCTCGTGGTCTCTTGTTTTCCTACAGCTTGGTATTTTGTCGCGGCGCTCAAGTGGACAGAATCAATATATTCCTCTGCATGCTTTGGGTATTTAACCCTTTACCCAACGTAACGGCCAAAACCGGCCAGCGCGATTCTCAAAAATCGCCAATGAATTTTTATTATTTTTTCATTTTTTGTCTCAAAAACATGGGTTATGACCCCTCGTTGGAACGAGCTCGTTCCAACGAGGGGTCATAACCTATGTTTTTGAGACAAAAAATGAAAAAAATTAGTTATTCAAGAATTTTTTTGCAAGTGTCGTCTGCTTTTCATGTTAGGTAAAGGGTTAACAATGTTGTAAATCAAACATTTTTCTCCGTGATATCCCCAACACCGACGTTTGGTTTTGATCGATTCGTGTATTGAACGATGAATATGGCATTGGAATTCAAATGAAAAATAGAACACCTATCTCCCGCTCTGTCGAACTCCGACCTGAATTTTGTCAAATATCTGGTCTACAGGTGACTGGAAAGAACGAAGTTTGTGGTTTCCATGAGTTTTGTTCAGGAAACATTCGAATGTCATATTGGGGGGTGGCAAGGGATGTCATCAAGCAGTTCGTCTACGAGTGTTGGGGGAGAGAAAAAGCGTTGGAATAGGGAAGCAGTTGGCAGTACAGGGGTAGCCAAGGCCCTCTCACCCGAGAACCGCGACAAATCAGCGGTCGACCAAATTGTTATTATTTATCGTTATTATTATAAGGAAAATGACTGCGAAGCAGTCGATGAATATCTTAGGACAGAACCTCTGTCAAACGAGAAAATCATCCCATTCCTATTGTATACTCTTGTTAATTGAATTTATTTCTATGGCAAACTAGCTATTCAATTAACGGAGTGTCTCCGTTACTGTGTGGGTCGGATCTCCATGTATTTTAGTGATGATTTGGTGTCCACGTATTTTTTTTTTATTTTCAACCGGGATTCTCCAGTTACAACCGGAGTATAGACGCTAGAATTTGTATGTGTTGTGGTGATGTTTCAGTCTCCACAACTTGCATATTTTTAAACATGATTCTAGGCCTATTGCTTGGATAAAATAATCAGCGGGTGTTTTAGTGGATATCCGGTCTCCACTTATTGTTAACCCTTTGAGATCGGATTTGAATCAAATTTGGTACGTGGTATCTTTGGGTAATAAGTACTTGACTCATGCAAGAAAATAATTGACCGTGTCCCCGTGGGAACCCCACGAGCGAAAATAGAAATACTTTCGAACGGCCAAACCACACGGAATAGAGAAGTGTTATTTGGTATGAAGCATTCTTAGGACCAGTAGAATTTAAAGGTTAACCCTTCACCCAACGCAGACTATATCAAAATTTATTATTTTAAATATCATTTTTTTTTTAAATTTTTCAATGAGCTCGTTCCAATGAGGGGTCACATGATATGGTTTTGTTGATATATTTTTGAAAAATTAAATTTTTTTCAACTGCTCAATTTGCATATTACTCGGGCGGATGCTGGCGATTCGTTAGGTAAAGGGTTAATATATCTACAAAATTCAGTCATGTTCACAAAATAAAATCTGTACATATATTTTATGACAATTCATCATTTAAACAAATTTGATTTTGAAAATAATGTTTATGTAATAAAATGAAAACTCTTTGAAATGTTATTTGTTTTCTTTCTTTTGTTGTTTATTTTCCCATCAGCGTTTTCACAGCACATTTCCGATTCCAAAACCCTGCACTCTATCACTTATTCCATCATTTTCTTCCACGTATTTTTGAACCACCTTTACATCAAATGACAGGAGCCGTGGAACCGGGGGGGGGGGGGGGGGGGGGGGGCTGGAGCACACACACCCCTACACACTTTTTGGCCATGACATTTTTTTTTATATAAAATGTATATACAGTACGTGGATGGGGAGTGGACTGCAACCAAAACTCCCGCGGAGTGGAGTTATCACCGAAGCTATAACTTTCAAATTTTGTACATATCGACAAAAAACACAAACAATGTTTCAGCCAATGGTCCTCCGGGTTAAACCTGGAGGTCCATTGGGTGAAACTTTGCTGGTGCTGGTTATGCTTTGCAACAAATTTGCAATTATTCCTCGGGTGGAATCTCCACTCTGCGGATGATTTAGTGATAATACACTCTCCACGTACTGTTTACAATGTGAAATGTATAAGTTCGCACAGTATACGCATGTTTGGCAGTTTAACCCATTTCTTCTGTGAGAAATAAACAATAATTTCAGAAAATAATTGTAACAGTTTACTATCCGGTGTTTATAGATTTTCTCTATTGATTGGTCACATCATGGCATGAAAGGACATATATCAATATATTTGGTACTTTGGGAATATATTGAATCATTAACATGATTAGGTTAAAATGATTGGTCACATCATGACATGAAAGGACATATATCAACATACCTGGTACTTTGGGAATATATTGAATCATTAACATGATTAGGTTAAAAGACAGAAACATAAATTTGGGCTCCATCATTTATGTGTCTCTCACATTCACCGAGAAATATTCATTCAACGGAGCCAGAGAGCCTCAGCTATTCCCACATCTACCTCAAGTAGACGTCGAAACTGCGGTGGCAAATTGCTCCTATCTTAACCCTTTACCTAACTTAGTGACCAAAATGAGGAATCCCCCCCCCCCCCCCAAAAAAAAAACATGCCTAAAAAAATATTTTACAAACTTATCAACAAAACCATACAAATATGGATATCATTGGAATTTTCTCAATGAGCCGGATCTTATGATGTCCATATCCATATTTGTAGGTGTTAATTTATTTTTAAATTGTTATATTAAATTTGTTTTAAAAGCCGTGTTACGTAAAGTGTTAACCCGTTACCTTACATAGCGGCCAAAAATGGCCAGAGAATTAACCAAAAATAAGCTTGCATTTCTCAATGAAACCATATAGATATGGATATCATTAGAACCAGCTCGTTGATATATGATATCCATATTTGCATAGTTCAATTGAAAAAATGTGAGATTTTTTAAAGCCGTGCTAGCTAATGCTTGAAAATGTGCCCCAATAGTGTCATTTATATACGTCTCTTATGTAGCAGACTTGTTTTTTTAAAAATTGCCTCGTGGAGTTTTGGCCTGTCAGATATTCGATGGAAGACATGTATTACATGTACCATGATATTATTTTTACAAAAGCAGCAAAATTTTAAATGCGCTTTTGTATGCCAGAACAATGGAAATGCGTTCTAAACCTTCTTTTTCAAAATGTTCCTGGGAGGGGGGGGGTGTCATGTTTCCAAACCCCATCACTAGAAATGACCAACGCTTCGCGGCAGAATCCTTGGATACTATACCCCCTCCCCCCGCCCACCCCTCCCACACACACACGCACTTTAATTTGGCTTCCGTGGCCCCTGATTAATGTCGCCCGTTCATTACTACTGATATGATGTCATTTTCGTTAAATTCTCACTCCAAGGGTCTTACAGCACAATTTTCATGTGAATTTTATGGAATTGTCCGTCCGTCTGTCGGTAACATTATCATAGGATAATAATATACATCCCAGTTTTATAAATGCACTCTCCGAACACGTCAATTTGAAATACGTTTATTATTTATTTTTAGCTTAACTTGACAAAGATAAGGTATTGCCATCACCCGTGCGGAAGTCTGTTAGTCTGTGAGTCTGTTCACATTTTCCTTTAGCACGGGCTACACCCCGCATTTCTTGTCTGATCATCACGAAATTTCATATGCAGGTTTGGGGTCATGTCTAGATGAGAACGTCCCCTTTTGGTCGCGATCGGTCAACCGGTATGGCTGCCAGAACCCGAAAACCATTAGCACAGTCTACAGGTCGTATTTATGAAGGGATTTCATTGTAACTTGGTAGGATGCTTCTGTATAATGCCTAGATGAGAACGTCCCATTTTGGGCATGATCTGTAAACCGTGAGGGCTGCCAAAAAAAATGTTTTATATGGAGGGGTTTTATTGTAACTTGTTAGGATGACTCCTTAAGATGTCTAGATGAGAATTTTCCCATTTGGGCGTGATCTGCCAACCGTGACGACTGCCCGAGCCCAAAACCCGAAAACCTACTGCACAGTCCACAGGTCATATTTATTAGCTCAACTTTGTCCGTCCGTCTGTCGGTAACAGCACAGTCTGCAGGTCATGTTTTATATGGAGGGGTTTTATTGTAACTTGTTGGGATGACTCCTTAAGATGTCTAGATGAGAATTTTCCCATTTGGGCGTGATCTGCCAACTGTGACGACTGCCCGAGCCCAAAACCCGAAAACCTACTGCACAGTCCACAGGTCATATTTATTAGCTCAACTTTGTCTGTTCGTCTGTCCATCAACAATTCAATACGGCTCGGGCTAGAGGCCGTATTTATGAACTGATCTTTACGAAGCTTCTTGGGTACCTTTGTTATGACCGTGGGACGAGAATGAGTGTTTTTGGATCTGATCCGAAATTCAAGTTGGCCGCTGGCAGCCATTTTGTACAAAATTATGTGCAGTCAGATTTTTGCGCAGAACTTCCATATGAAAGCGCTGATTTGAATAATTTTTTGTATGAATGTTCAGTACCATGGAATACATCACATATAATACGCGTTTTTTTTCTCGTGCAGAAATTATACAAATTAGATATAAACTTTGATTTTTTCAGTGCTACTTACACACAGTAAGTACACATGTCAATACGGCTCGGGCTAGAGTCTGTATTTATGAACCGATCTTCACGAAACGTCTTGGGTACCTTTGTTATCAACTTGGGACGAGAACTAGTGTTTTTCGGTCCGGTCCGAAATTCAAGATGGCCGATGGCAGCCATTTTGTACAAAATTAGGTGGAATCAGTTTTTTACACAGAACTTCCGTATGAAAGCGCTGATTTGAATAATTTTGTGTGTGAATGTTTAGTACCATGGGATGCATCACATATAATACGCGTTTTTTTCTCGTGCAGAAATTATACAAATAAGATGAACTTTGATGTTTTCAGTGCTACTTACACATCCCCCTTTTGTCGTGATTGGTCTACTGTGACGGCTTCAGGGGCCCGAAGCCCAAAAACCTTGAGCACAGTCTACAGGCCATATTTATGAAGGGATTTCACTGTAACCTGGTAGGATGACTCCAAATAATGTCTAGATGAGAACCCCCCCTTTTGGTCGCGATCATCCAGCATTGATGGCTGCCGGAGCCCAAAACCCCAAAACATTTAGCACAGTCTATAGGTCGTATTTATGTGTGGATTTCATTGTAACTTGTTAGGTTGATTCCTTATAATGCCTAGATGATGACATTCCTTTTTGGTCGTGATTGGTCAACTGTGATGGCCACAGGGGCCCGAAGCCGGATAACCTTGAGCACAGTCTACAGGTCATATTTATGAAGAGATTTCATTGTAACTTCACTCCAGATGATGCCCAGATTATACTGTCCCCTTTTGGTTGCGATCATTCAATCATTTTCCCGAGCCCAAAACCCGAAAAACTTTAGTACAGACTACAAGTCGTATTTGTGATGGGATTTCATTTAACTCAATAGAATGACTCGGTATAATGTCGAGATGAGGACGTCCCCTTTTAGTAGCAATCGGCCAACCATCATGGCTACACAGGCATGAAGCCTGAAAACCTTTAGCACAGGCTACAGGCCATATTTATGAAGGGATTTCAATGTAACTTGATAGGATGACTCATTTTGGAATAATTTCACTGTAACTTGGTAACTTTTGTTGACATACGTTAACTGTGAGGGCCACATACATTAACTATGAGGTCATATTATCCCACCCCTCCGCCCTTTAGTACAGTGTACACCTCATATTATTTTTATCAAAAACATAGCATACAGGGAACAGAAATTAACATATTCTCAATTATTACAATTCTTCTCTTATTTCATAATCCTTTCATAAACATTGAACATTATCCTTTTCATCAAACAAAACACACAGACAAGTTAAGCTACAGTGCCATTGACACTTCCATTTTTATCTCTCACCTGCCCTGAAAGGTCATGCGAGCTTGTCACATAACTTTGTGTCCGTCGTCGTCCGGCGTCCGAAAACATTTCACATTTACATCTTCTTCTCTGTAACCGCTGTGCTGATGTGAACCAAACTTGGCAGGAATGGTCTATGGGAGGTCCTCTAGAAACGATCCGCACTTTTGTTCCCGTTGTATGAAAAAACATGGTATTCTCTGATTCTGATTGGATTTTCAAAAATCTTCTCCAATAAACCGCCGTTTTGAAACTTTGCAAGGGTGTTGACTGGGACCCCCTCTACCATCGATCCTCATTTAATGTTGATCAGGTTACAAACATGGCCGCAATTGCGGCTTATAGTTACTATAGAAACCCTATGAGGAATCACTTTCCCATCCTCTTCTTTGGAACCACCGAGCCGCCGTGAACCAAACCTGCCAGGAATAGTCTATGGAAGGTCCTCTACAAACGATCCTCATTTTGCTCCCATGGGTTTGAAAACATGGCCGCCAGAGGCATTCTTTGATTTTGATGGGTGGATTTTGAAAAATCTTCTCTGAAACCACAGCGCAAAATGTTTTGAAACTTTGCATGGTTGATGACTGGGACCCCCTCTACCAACGATCCTCAATTATTGTTGATCGGGTTGCAAACATGTCTTCAATTGCGTCTTATGGTCATTACAAAAACCCTATGGGGAATCACATGTTCATCTTCTTCTCTGGAACTACTGAGCCGACGTGAACCAAACCTGGCAGGAATGGCCCATGGGAGGTCCTCGATAAACGACCCTCATTTTGTTCGGGTGGGTTAAAAAGCATGGCCGCCAGAGGCATTTTTTGATGATGGTTGGTGGATTTTCACAAATTTTCTTCTCTGAAACTGCCAGGAAATTTTTTTTGATACTTCACATAAATGATTACGGGGACCCCTCCCCCACCCCCCTACCAACGATCCTCATTTAATGTCGATCGGGTTGTAAACATAGCGGTAATTGCGGCTTATAGTTACTATCGAAACCCTATGGGAAATCACATTTTCATCTTTTTCTCTGGAACTACTGACAAAATTCCACATGCAGGTTTGAGGTCATATCTAGACGGGAACGTCCCCCTTTGGACGCGATCGGTCAACCGCGATGGCTTCCCGAGTCCAAAACCCCACAACGTTTAGCACAGTCTACAGGTCGTAGTTATGAAGGAATTTCTCTGTAACTTGGTAGGATGACCCCGTATAATGTCCAGATAAGAACGTTCCCTTGATGGTCATGATTTATCGACAGTTACGGCTTCCCAATCCCGAAACCCAAAATCTGTTAGCATAGTGTACAGGTCATATTTAATATGGAGGGATTTCATTGTAACTTGGTAGAATGAGAACTTCCCCATTTGGTCGCGATCTATCAACCATGACGACTGCCCGAGCTGGAAAACCTTTAGCACAGTCTACAGTCGTATTTATGGAGGGATTTTATTGTAACTTGGTAGGATGACTCCTTATGATGTCTAGATTAGAATTGCCCCATTTGGGCGTGATCTGCCAACCGTGACGACTGCCCGAGCCCAAAACCCGAAAACCTTGAGCACAGTCTACAGGTCATATTTATGAAGGGATTTCATTGTAACTTTGTAGGATCACTCCCGATGATGCCCAGGTGAGAATTCCCCTTTTGGTTCCGATCATTCAACCATGTTGGCTGCCCGAACCCGAGGCTCGAAAACCTTTAGCACAGTCTACAGGTCATATTTATGAAGGGATTCCAGTGTTACCTGGTAGTAGGATGACTCCATATAATGTCTAGATGAGAACATCATCTTTTGGCCGCGATCGGTCAGTTGTGATGGCTAAGGGGTCCGAAAGCTTTTAGAAGTCTACAGGTCGTATTTATGGAGGGATTAAATTGTCACGTGGTTGGATGACGACATTTCATGTCTAGAGGAGAACACCATTTTTGTTCGCGATCGGTCAACTGTGACGACTACCGAAAAGCTTTAGCACAGTGTACATGTATTTATGAAGAGATTTCAATGTAGCTTGGGAGGATGACTCCGGATAACGCCTAGATGAGAACGTCCCCTTTTTGATCGCAACCATTCGGCTGCCTGAGCCCAAAACCCGGAAACCTTTAGCACAGTCTACAGGTCGTATTAAAAAAAGGATTTCATTACAACGTAATATGATGACTCGTTTTGGAATAATTTCACTGTGACATGGTAACTTTGGTTGACAGTTCTTTGGTACACTCTACACCTCAAATTATGATTATTGAAAACATAGCATCCAAGGAACAGAAATTAACATATTCTCAATTATCACAATTCTTGTCATATTTCATAATTCTTTCACAAACATGGAATATTATCCTTTTCATCAAACACAACACACAGTCAAGTTAAGCTACAGTGCCATTGACACTTTCATTCATATATAGGATTGTAGCTTAAACTTGAGATTCAAGTTACAATGATGTGAAGTCACGTGGTGTTGTGTACTAAGACGCACTGCACGTCGATTGTCCACATGTCTTCAACCAATGCCAACACGTGTGGAGTTAGTATGTCAGACAGTCAGACAGTTGTCCAACATTTCAACACTATGGGCGATGGAGGAGAACATTTTAACACTACGGGCGATGGAGGAGAACATTTTAACACTATGGGCGATGGAAGAGAATATTTTAACACTATGGGCGATGATGGAGAACATTTTAACACTACGGGCGATGGGGGAGAACATTTTAACACTATGGGCGATCGAGGAGAGCATTTTAACAATATTGGCGATGCAGGAGAACATTTTAACACAATGGGCGATGGAGGAGAACATTGTAACACTATGGGCGATGGAGGAGAACAGTTTAACAATATGGGCGATGGAAGAGAACATTTTAACACTGTGGGCGATGGAGGAGAACATTTTAACACTATTGGCGATGGTGGTGAACATTTTAGCACTATGGGCGATGGAGGAGAACATTCAAGAATATTGTTCTACAAAATAACTAATCTAAACGTCCTCATGTTTGATATAAGATATCGTTGGAAGAATAAAAAAATGTTCAAATTAAGCCCACACGATCATCTTTATTAAGTCCCTCCCGATTTTATTTCAACATCGTTAGTGATGGAAAAACATTTAAAAAGTTTCTCACACCGGTGTGGGGGGGGGGGGGGGGTGTTGAACCAAAATATTCGATACGTTATGTGTGAGGTTGTTGGGTCTCATAGGTGCACTACAAACGTGCGTTCTCAAATTATGCAATTTTTCATAATTTTCTGCAATATATCATTATTTATGTTCCAAACTGCTGAGATAATGCTGGAAACCAACCCAAATAGGTTAACTGTAACACAAGGAGCCTTTATAAGTGTTAATATGAGGTGAAATCTGTACAAATGTCACAAATAATACATGTTGGTGGAAGGCTGGATGTCTGGTTCTCAGTGTAGAAAACATGTCGGACAATTTTGAGGAAAATGCTTCATAATGCACCAGATACAGCATGAATTAATGTATACATGTACTACTATAAAGTTATATTCTATTCACTTCAAGGGCTCAACTTATTCACTCAAATGTTAAAAGGATATTTGAAAATATTTTCTGTTGTTTACTCCTTGTCATTGCTTTAATATTATGACGGAGAAGGAGTGCAAGTGAATTGATTGTGACAACTGCCCAGTTTTAACCCTTTACCCAACGTAACGGCCAAAACCGGCCAGAAAACTGGCCAGCGCTATTCTCAAAAATCGCCAATTAATTTTCAAAATATTTTCATTTTTTATCTCAAAAACATAGGCTATGACCCCTCGTTGGAACGAGCTCGTCGAGCTCGTTCCAACGAGGGGTCATAACCTATGTTTTTGAGACAAAAAATGAAAAAAATTAGTTATTCAAGAATTATTTTTGCAAGTGTCGTCTGCTTTCCACGTTAGGTAAAGGGTTCCAACGACGTCGTCTCCTTTCGCCTACAGTGCACTTTCACCTACAAAATTATCGGATAAAAGTGTAGGCGAAAATGCACTAGTAGTATGTCAGGGGCTTTTGAGGGAAAGGTTGGGGGACCTCGGTGGGGGACCTCGGAAGTGACGTCATGTCACGTGACCTAGTGGCGCCATGTTATGTTGTCATGGTAACCCGCGTGAGCGGCCATGTTGTGACGCCATCTCCATAGTGATACGTGGTGGTAGTACGCATGCGCAGCGCGTGTTGTTAGGGTGATACGAGCTTCCGTCGTCCATTTTGTATACTGGAAGCCGCCATCTTGGTTTCTATGGTAGCACGTGATTGCTATGTTACCTAAGGCCTACAATAAGACGGGGGTATGTTCGAAGGGTATGTTCGATTGAAGCGGAGTATTTTCTGGAACGACTTCCCTGAATAATTACCACAAACAACCCGACAATCTCTCCAAATCACCAAAATCCACCCGAAATCACCGAAATTGACTTTATTTCCCCATTTTATCGGTTTAGCACGTAGTGCTATAGTACTAAGGGGGTACAAAGGGGTGCATTCGACTGAAGTGGAGTAATGTTCTGGATTAGAATTCTCCCAGAATCCCTTTTTTGATCCCTGTCCCATGACGTTTTTCCCCTATTAAGAATAGCACGTAGTGCTATAGGACAAATTTACCCAGAATTCTCTGTTTCTATCTATATATGCAATAGTTTACGTCTACCTAGGCTGTTCCTTTATTCTAGAGTATACTCCAGTAGCGTAGAAGAGCCTATCAACTGGAACAGTATACCTTATTATTGCTATATTTAGCAATTTCTAGTCTATTCTTGTTAGTTCTGACCCTATTCCATGTACTCTTGTTGTTTCATTTATATAACTAACCAATCAGATTGCTTGCTTTCCAATAACCTGTATGCAGAGTTATCTCCATTCTGTACAACAAAAGCCAATATCATTCCCAAAGCCAATATCATTCCCAAAGCCAATAAGCTATCGAGCAGTTACTGATAAGTCATTGCTCGAACGACTCGAAGCCCATCGAGCAAATGAGCCTAAGAGCAATTGCTCCATGAGCAATTGCTCGAACGACTCGAAGCTCATCGAGCAAATGAGCTATCGAGTAATTGCTCGTTCGAGTGACTCCTCGAACGACTCTTAGACTCATTTCAGTATTTGAGGATACCTATGGCCCAGGTATTGTATTATTTGAGGATACCTATCGAGGATACCTTTTATAGGATACTTATCTGAGGATACTATTACCTATATCACAAGGCATACCTATCCCAAATATCCCTTATAAGCTAAAGAGCAAGAGAGTAATTGCTCCATGAGCAATTGCTCGATCGACTCGAAGCTCATCGAGCAAATGAGCCTAAGAGCAATTGCTCCATGAGCAATTGCTCGAACGACTCGAAGCTCATCGAGCAAATGAGCTATCGAGTAATTGCTCGTTCGAGTGACTCCTCGAACGACTCTTAGACTCATTTCAGAAAAAGGGGTGCCGAAGGCCATATGTTTTCCAAAAAGGGGTGCCGAAATTGGGGTGCCTTCTGGAGAATCCCTTTTTTGTCAAATGAGCTATCGAGTAATTGTTCGATCGAGTGACTCGACATGCTGCTCGAACGACTCGAATCCCATCGAGCAAATGAGCTAACGAGCAATTGCTCGTTCGAGTGACTCCTCGAACGACTCTTAGACTCATTTCAGAAAAAAGGGATTCCATAGCCATAGCCGTTTTTGAAAAAGGGATTCTTAAAAAGGGATTCTTAAAAAGGGATTCTGTAAAATGGGATTCCTATTCGAGTTCGTAAAATTTGGATTCCGTGTTTTAACATCGTCCACTCGAGGGTATGGAAAGGTATTGGTAACACTCAATGACTACAAGACTCTGAACAGATACAACCAACCACTACAAAACAATTAAGTACAGATCCAACAGAACCAATTGTGAACAAAACAAAGTGATAGGAGGTCAAACTAGTCGGATTGATCGATCTAGTTGGACAGCAAGGACAGATACAAGACACCTGTTCGAATGAAGTCGTAGTGAACAAAGATCCAATACAATCAAGATGGAGATGCGAACAGAACAAAGTGAACAAAGATCCAATGAAGTTATCGAAGTGAATTGACCATAACAAAGTTTTCAACTGAATGAACGATAACCCTTAAACATAACCCAATGTTAACCCCCTTAAATTGAACAAAGATGAATTAACCCTTTGAACTGAACAAAGTTTTCAACTGAATGAACTTTATGTAATTGAAACCCCTTTGAATTATTTGAATGAATTTTTTATACCTAATATAAATAAATACCCTTGAACTTAATGAAGTATAACCCCTAACTATATCCCAATGTTAACACCTTTGAAATGAACAAAGTTTACAGCCTTAATGAAAATATAACGAAGGTGATATGAATTTTTAAACTACAACCCATTGAACTGAATTTTTCTAATAAGGAAGGGGAATACCCTCGAGTGGACGATGTTAAAACACGGAATCCAAATTTTACGAACTCGAATAGGAATCCCATTTTACAGAATCCCTTTTTAAGAATCCCTTTTTAAGAATCCCTTTTTCAAAAACGGCTATGGCTATGGAATCCCTTTTTTCTGAAATGAGTCTAAGAGTCGTTCGAGGAGTCACTCGAACGAGCAATTGCTCGTTAGCTCATTTGCTCGATGGGATTCGAGTCGTTCGAGCAGCATGTCGAGTCACTCGATCGAACAATTACTCGATAGCTCATTTGACAAAAAAGGGATTCTCCAGAAGGCACCCCAATTTCGGCACCCCTTTTTGGAAAACATATGGCCTTCGGCACCCCTTTTTCTGAAATGAGTCTAAGAGTCGTTCGAGGAGTCACTCGAACGAGCAATTACTCGATAGCTCATTTGCTCGATGAGCTTCGAGTCGTTCGAGCAATTGCTCATGGAGCAATTGCTCTTAGGCTCATTTGCTCGATGAGCTTCGAGTCGATCGAGCAATTGCTCATGGAGCAATTACTCTCTTGCTCTTTAGCTTATAAAGGATATTTGGGATAGGTATGCCTTGTGATATAGGTAATAGTATCCTCAGATAAGTATCCTATAAAAGGTATCCTCGATAGGTATCCTCAAATAATACAATACCTGGGCCATAGGTATCCTCAAATACTGAAATGAGTCTAAGAGTCGTTCGAGGAGTCACTCGAACGAGCAATTACTCGATAGCTCATTTGCTCGATGAGCTTCGAGTCGTTCGAGCAATTGCTCATGGAGCAATTGCTCTTAGGCTCATTTGCTCGATGGGCTTCGAGTCGTTCGAGCAATGACTTATCAGTAACTGCTCGATAGCTTATTGGCTTTGGGAATGATATTGGCTTTGGGAATGATATTGGCTTTTGTTGTACAGAAGGGAGATAACTCTGCATACAGGTTATTGGAAAGCAAGCAATCTGATTGGTTAGTTATATAAATGAAACAACAAGACGACATGGAATAGGGTCAGAACTAACAAGAATAGACTAGAAATTGCTAAATATAGCAATAATAAGGTATACTGTTCCAGTTGATAGGCTCTTCTACGCTACTGGAGTATACTCTAGAATAAAGGAACAGCCTAGGTAGACGTAAACTATTGCATATATAGATAGAAACAGAGAATTCTGGGTAAATTTGTCCTATAGCACTACGTGCTATTCTTAATAGGGGAAAAACGTCATGGGACAGGGATCAAAAAAGGGATTCTGGGAGAATTCTAATCCAGAACATTACTCCACTTCAGTCGAATGCACCCCTTTGTACCCCCTTAGTACTATAGCACTACGTGCTAAACCGATAAAATGGGGAAATAAAGTCAATTTCGGTGATTTCGGGTGGATTTTGGTGATTTGGAGAGATTGTCGGGTTGTTTGTGGTAATTATTCAGGGAAGTCGTTCCAGAAAATACTCCGATTCAATCGAACATACCCTTCGAACATACCCCCGTCTTATTGTAGGCCTTAGGTAACGTAGCAATCACGTGCTACCATAGAAACCAAGATGGCGGCTTCCAGTATACAAAATGGACGACGGAAGCTCGTATCACCCTAACAACACGCGCTGCGCATGCGTACTACCACCACGTATCACTATGGAGATGACGTCACAACATGGCCGCTCACGCGGGTTACCATGACAACACAACATGGCGCCACTAGGTCACGTGACATGACGTCACTTCCGAGGTCCCCCACCGAGGTCCCCCAACCTTTCCCTCAAAAGCCCCTGACATACTACTTGCACTAATTAAGGTATAGGGATTAGTAGCTAATTATCTGCTCTACCCACAATAAATGAACTGACCGACCATTCATTCCCAGCATTTTTCTTCTTTTTCTTATGTTGTGTGTTTGTTTTTTTCTTATGTTATGTGTTTGTTTTTTTTCTTGTGTTATGTTATGTGCAAGGCAGTTGTTTTAGCTGCGGCCATGAAGACAAATACTGATTTATTTTTAAATGCACAAATCAAGTTATCAGTAGCTGAAAATGAAATGGTAGCAATAAGAGCAGTACAAGAGTCATTTCCCAATTGTGACACACGGGGCTGCTTTTTTCACTACACACAGTCTTTTCGGAAAAAGGTTCAGAAACTGGAAATGGTTAACCAGTACCGGTACAACGAGGGAGTGCATAAATGGGTGCGTCGTGCAGCTACACTGCCATTGTTACCAATTTAACAAGTTCAAGATGTGTGGATTGAAGTGATGGGTGAGTCACCAGATGTAGTGCAGGCAACGACATTCAATGACTATATGGTGCAGAATTGGGTTGACGAGGAGGCTCGTTTTCCTCCGGCAGTTTGGAACCACCACAGTAACATTGGTCCTCGAACTAATAACCATCTTGAGGGATGGCACTGCCACCTAAATAAGACTATCCAACGTGCTCACCCCAACATATTTGCCTTTGTGAATGTAATACAAAAACTTGAGAAAACACAGAGAAACAAACTCCGCCATTATATGCATGGTGCACACACTCCTCCACGAAAACGGCAATATCGTGAACTTGACCAGAGACTTCAAAGACTCAAAGATCAGTTATCTTCATTGTTAAAGTCACCCGTGCAGTTTCTTGATGCAGCTGGCCACCTGGTAAAATTGGGATGTTAACTTAATGGATTCTTGTAAGAACAAGTTTAGAACATCATATACAATGTGGATTTGTTATTTGTCAATAAAACCTTGCAAATATGAATATTATTGGAACCGGCTCAGTGAGTCGGTTCCAATAATACTCATATTTATATGTTTTTATGTTGTATGGTTTTATTGAGACTAGAGAGAGAGAAAGAGAGAGAGAGAGGGAGGAATAAATTGTATCGATATTTGTCAATAAAACCTATGAATATGAATATTAATGGAACCTCTCTCTGTCTCTCTGTCTCTCTCTCTCTGTCTCTCTCTCTCTGTCTCTCTCCCTCTCTCTCTCTCTCTCTCTCTCCCTCCCTCCCTCCCTCCCTCCCTCTCTCTCTCTCAATCACCAAACGGTCAGTCGATTTAATTGTGTGTAGAACAGGTAATTAGCTACTAATCCTTATACCTTAGTTAGTGCACTTTCGCCTACACTTTTACCTGATAATTTTTGTAGGCGAATGTGCACTGTAGGCGAAAGTACACTGAACCGTTCCAACACGCTTTCAAATTTCAAATATTGTTGCATGACCTAGTCACAATATATACTACTCAAAGTTTGCTAAGCACCAAGTACATCCAACTACCTGTTTTTCGTTTTAGTTGAAATATTGTAATGAAAAGTGTGTATATTTTTTATTTAATTATATCTTTAATGCTTAAAGTACAGAAATTAAGATTTTATTTGTGTAAGACATTATTTTTTAGCTTTTGAATACGATAACCATGGAAAATGGATATTATTGGTAAAAGAGGAAACTTTTCAAATCTGCCAAAATGTTGAAGGTGCGAACTGGTATGGGTTCAGTATCGAGTATGTGACCCATTAATGTTAATTACAGCTTGACAACGCCTTCTCATGCTCTCAATCAGGTTCTTGGCGATACTTTGTGGGATGTTGTTCCTTTCTTGGACCAGCATGGCAAGATTCTTGACACTTCTTGGCTGGACAGGACGAGTTGAAATTGCAAGCTGCAACTCATTCCAGACATGTTCGATTAGATTGAGGCCAGGGGACCTTGCTGGCCAGTCCCTACGCGCAATCCCCTCCCTCTGTCGGTACTCCCCGACATCATGTGAAACATTAGAGCTCTCTCAGGCCATGATTGGACCCTCCACCATAGCGGTCATCTCAGCAATGTTGGCTGCATGGAATCGATCTCTTGGTCTTCTCCATACCATAGAACGCCTATCTGGGTGGTCTAGGCAGTACCTTGACTCATCTGTAAAAGGGACAGGTCGCCAATCTTTTCTGGTCCATCCAACGTGATCCCTGGCCCATTCATATCGTGCCTTGCAGAGGTTCTGGAACAGCGGAATACGAATACACGGTCTTCTATATCGGAGACCACCTTCGTGCAACCTTGCCAGGATAGTTTGCGTCGAAACATTTACCCCGCATGCATTCTGAAGGATACTGCGAAGCTGGGTTGCTCTGGCAAAACGGTTCCAACGGGCCTGAATGATCAAAAACCGGTCTTCAGCATGTTGCTATGTCTCTGCCACCATCATGCCGTCTTACTGGTATGCCATACTGCTGACATCTTGCACAGGCTCTGGTGATCACCGTATAGTGCACACCAAGGGCTTCACCAACCTGACGATGCGTAGCCGTTTGCTCCACCATCCCTATAGCCCGCCACATTTCTGATTCAGACAAATGTCTTCTTACATTTGCATGTGCCATATTCAATCATTAAATCCCAAGGGTTTGTGTTGAAATGAAGATTGGATACCCTACTCATGTCATGTACATGTAGACAGTACACGAAAACATCATGAAAATCAAGAGGTACATGCTTTCCATGACTGTCACGAAAAGTCTGCCCGTCAAGAGAGCTAATGTTAACACTGGGGCCATCTCAATACATTCCTCGATCATATCCACCAAAAATATCGCAAATATGTCACCAGCAAATTTCACAATGATGTGTCAAATATTTGGTGCTTAGCCTTGCGGAGGTTCTGGGACATCGGAATGCGAATACATGGTCTTCTCGATCAGCGACCACCTTCGTGCAATCTTTCCCGGGTAGTCTGCGTCGAAACATTTACCCCGCATGCATTCTGCAGGTCACTGCGAACCTGGTTGCTCTGGCAAAACGGTTCCTACGTGCCTGAATGATTAAAAAACCGGTCTTCGGCTGGAGATGTTGCCCTGTCTCTGCCACCACCATGCCGTCTTACTGGTGTGCCATAGCGCTGACATCTTGCACAGGCTCTGGTGGTCACCGTATGGTGCACACCAAGGGCTTCACCAACCGGGCGATGGGTAGCCCCTTGTTCACCCATCCCTACAGCCCGCCACATTTCTGTTTCAGACAAATGTCTTCTTACATTTGCATTCGCCATATTCAATCATTAAATCAAAAGGGTTTGTGTTGAAATGAAGACTGAATACCCTATACATCTCATGTACATGTGGACAGTGCAATAAAAACATCATGAAAATCTAGGGGTACATGCTTTCCATGACTGTCACGAAAAGTCTGCTCGTCAAGAGAGCTAATGTAAACACTGGAGGTCATCTCAATACATTCCTCAATCATATCCACCACACATATCGCAAATATGTCATAAGCAAATTTCACAATGATGTGTCAAATATTTGGTGCTTAGCAAACTTTGAGTAGTATAATATTCAGTAATATAGTTTAATTTGCTATTATTGTGTATTAAGACTTGATCACATGTGTCATTGGCAGCTTGAGATTTTGGAAAATTGACAAATATCATTTTCAACTGATTTTTAATTGAGATTTAGGCAAAAATAAACAAAAAATAAAGAAACCATACTTACAATGTGTGTGTGTCTGGGTGGGGGGGGGGGGGGGGGGGGGGGGGGCTCGGTAGGTAGAGGTGCAGGCTGCAAGCCGAGAGGTCCTCGGTTCGAATCCCACCTGCGGCAACCGCGTTGTGTCCTTGGGCAAGACAATTCACCCCCATTGCCCACGTGGGGGCACGATGACGCTGTGTACTAAGGCGTACTGCACGTCGATGGTGCACTTGTCTTCAACCAATGCTAACCCTGCTTGTGTGGAGTTAGTATGCTGGGGAGCTGACAGTTGCTCGCCGTTGCTTGGTGGTTCTCTCCGGGTACTCCGGCTTCCTCCACCCGTAAAACTGTCATGGGCATGATTAGCCATTGTGCAGAAATATGTGACCTTAAAAATCCCAATAAATAAATAAATAAATAAATAAATAAATAAATAAATAAATAAATAAATAAATAAATAAATAACAAGGTTAGTACTTGGAGTCACTTATGGAATCAAATATTCAAATTATCTGAATCAAAAAATAAATAAATAAATAAATACTTTTCCCAAACATGAAAGGTGCCGCAAACCAACATGTCCGATATCCCCGCCCTGCTCTTGGGCATCTAAGGCATCCCTAGAAACAGATGGCCCCAAAACAATCTCTCTGCATATAAAGCCACAACGGAAATGCAGCATCAGACCCCCAGGTAACCACTGGAACCTGCCTCCACCAACTGAATTGCAGATATACACCCATTCATGTTCCAAGCAACACAATCCTCACCCTGATGTACAACATGTCTATGCTGTTCAGACGCCAGTCGAATCCCACCGCCAAGAAGCCCTGCCCAAAATATATTGTTCCCACCTGGATATCTTCAACTGTCCACAAGAAATAGTTGTTTTTCATTTCATTACTTTCGGTTAAATGTTTAGTTTGTACAGCTGGTCTGAGAGAGACCTAATACTGAAGTTCTTTGACCCATGCCACGGTGGCATGTCTGAGATGAATTGCCTCTTATTTATTTTTTATGTTAGTGTCACTAGAATCATATTTACCTTGAAATTATACACGTTTTCCACAATCAAGATTTTTTATTCTATCAATCTTTCCAATTATTCCATACATGGAAGCACACTAGACCAATGGCACGAGGCACCCTGAGGCTTGCTTACAGAAGAATCAAATAATACGAGCTACAAAGCACGAATAAGAGACAGATTGCCTTAGTAGAAATATAAAGCAGTGACAATCATGACCAAATAGCTGGGAATCACTTTTTTGTTTTGCCAGACCCAGAACAGGACCCACCCCCTAATGAAGGGTAAAACATGGGGAAAACATTCTAACATCGAGCCCCCAACACATTGTCAATGCTCTATTTTGTTCTAAGTTATGAATCTAAGCACTTGAATTCACTTTGGTTATAATTACTTGTCTGTAAAATGATATTTGGCAAAAAATTGCATGACACCGGTAAAAACTGCACTTTGGGGCGTGGACCCACCCACCCACCGGACCTTGTATATCCTGGCATTTTTTGGAGACCCCCCCCCCCCCCCACCTCCACCACCCTCCTGCAAATCAGGGGAAAATGAGGTTGGGCATATCTTAGGCTATCATTCATACTTTCATGACCTTGAGCTGTTCTGAATAAGTTTATAAGATTTCTGGAGCCTCATTTTACAAACAGGAATTGAAACTAACCTTTCTAGACAATGAAAAGTTGTAACAAGAACCTTGATTGACTAGTGGAATGAAACTAATCCGCAAACTATACTTCTTCCCATACCTGTTATGATGTTTGTTAAAGCAGTTCGTAATTTCAATGGAAAAGCGGGGGTGGATGTCTGAAAATGGCAGTGGAAAAATTGCACAAAGTGGTGGGTGAGTGTAAAAAGTACTTAACCAAAAAATGCGACATGTAACCTGCAAATTTTCTAAGACCCCCCCCCCCCCCCCCCCAATCCCGCCCTTCTCAAACTAAGTTTTAACGTTGGGGATATCTCGACCCCCGTGTTATGCAGTGCTACAGTACAGCCTCTGTAAACACCCTCGGCGCCCTGCCCTGAGAATTTATCATCTTATCACCGTTTCTTGGTCGAATACTCTGCACCATATCCTTGCTGCTCGTCCAATGTGAGGATTATTCGGGGTGGGGATGGGGGGGGGGGGGGGGCTCTGTAGGTAGGGACCGACCTGGGCATGCGCCAGTGCTTATTTGGTTCTGAAACATCAGGACCTGACTCTTAAATCTCAGAAATAGGCTTCTCAGTTGGCGCGTAACTTCTCAGATCATATTTTGATATTCTTTCGATGGATAATCGAGAGAGACACTCTTACATGTATTATATATATGATTATCATTTATCATTGTTGTAGAGTGCTTAAGTTAATACTTCAAGTCTTAATTACCAAGCATTAATCTTCACTGTGGTTTCTGATCAAGCCTTGGCTGCCTAAATAGGCAGCCAAGACTTGATCAGAAACCACAGTGAAGATTAATGTTTGCTATAGTGTACTAAATGAAAATGATGAGAGCTATTACATACTTGCAGTGTGTGTTACAAACAGCAGTGTGACTCCGTAAATTGAAATCTGGCGCATGAATTGAAAAAATAGGCTCCGAGGCTAGAGCGTATTTTAAATAGTCCTGATCGGTCCCTGTGTAGGCATATGTGCAGGCTGCAAGCCGAGAAGTCTCGGTTAGAATCCCACCTGCGGCAACTGCGTTGTGTCTTTTGGCGTTCTGTACTAAGGCGTATTGCATGGCGATGGTGCACCTGCCTTCAACCAATGCTAACCCTACGTGTGTGGAGTTAGTATGTTGGGGAGATGACAGTTGCTCGCCGTTGCTCGGTGGTTCTCTCAGGGTACCCCGTCTTCCTCCACCGTAAAAGGGTCGTGGTGATGATTAGCCCTTGTGTAGAAATATGTGACTTTAAACATCAATAAATAAACAATTAATGAGGATTATTCTATACAATTCTCTATCTTAAGACTCACTGGTTATAATCTTTTGTTATTTGGTATTCAGCATCCTGTGTAGGGTCCCAATCAAATTTGTTTAACTCTTTTGGCGGAACTAAAATCGACAGACGACAGACCGCGGAAAGGTACTGCAGTAGTCATTTTAGCCAACTGTGTGTGTCCATTTCCAAGTGCTTTTAACCCTTTACCCAACGCAGACGATATCAAATTCAAATTCAACAAAACCATATCATGTGACCCCTCGTTGGAACCAGCTCGTTCCAACGAGGGGTTTCCTGATATGGTTTTGTCGAAATTGTTTGAAAAATAATATTTTTAAACTGCTGAAGTTCCATATTACGGCCGATTCGTTGGGTAATGGGTTGAACAAACACACGTATTCCTATGTTTCGTGCACCATTTATGTCCTATAAGTGAACAACGATATCGACCCTTGAAAGTATAAAGGTGCCATTTAAATATATACAGGAAATCATTTGAAAAACTGTCAATGAGATCATTAGAACATCTTTTAAAATAATAACGCTTTCGTCTAACAACAGATACTTTTTGTAAAATTCCGATTGATTTTAGGCGCTAAGAATTCTGTTTCTCAGATTTTTCCGTGCCAAAAAAGTTAAATCAAGTCCACGGATACATATTCGGGATCCATATGGGAGCCCGATTTAAAACGTGGTGCGATATGAGTAGTATGTTTAAAAATCTTATTGATCTTCCAGTAGTCAGAATATTTTTATATTTGTCATATTCATTACAAATTTGTTAAAATTAAGTCCCTTTTTATTTGGTGTGAAGTATTCTCGGTAAGAATCGAATAAAAAATATTATTAGTTTCGAAACTACAGGAGATCCCTACTTCAACACTGAACCATATTATGTGACTTTCATTTTTTGGGATGCCAGCGAACCTCAAACGGCATTCGGCAGGCCAAAACTGTATTTTTAGATAATTTGTGACCGGAGGAGATCATTTCCTGAAAATTGAATATGGCTAGGCCAATAGGGCCCACATTGTGGGAAGGGGGGTGTAAAAAGGGCGTCGAAATCAAAACATTTTGACAAATCTTATTCTCTTGGAGCAAACAGCAGAATCTTTCTGATAATTGGTATTAACCCGTTACCTAACCTGAAAAGCAGACGACACTTGCAAAAATAATTCTCGAATAACTAATTTTTTTCATTTTTTGTCTCAAAAACATAGGTTATGACCCCTCGTTGAAACGAGCTCGACGAGCTCGTTCCAACGAGGGTCATAACCTATGTTTTTGAGACAAAAAATGAAAAAAATAATGAAAATTAATAGGCGATTTTTGAGAATAGCGCTGGGCGGTTTTGTCCGTTACGTTGGGTAAAGGGTTAAGACACAATTTGAATCAAAGATATTAATCTCTTCAAACTGTTTCTCTCGATTGCTTCTCGGGAGGTTCATCGGAGATTGAACGGTAAAACAGCGGTGGTACAAACGAGGGGACAGAGGATGGGTTACAGCTTAGGCCGTCGTGAAAGGTTAACACACACCCTCCCGTCAGGGAAAATGACTGCTTTAGTGTGTGATTGTCGGGCACCCGACACCCGAGCCCCCATGACGGGGATCACAAACCTTCCACCGCCGCCCTGTCGGGGAAATTCTGTGGCCATCACTGTGGTAAAGAGAGATGTGCAATCGCTAACACTATAATATCAATGCGTATTCTATTTTTGTTGAATAAGACTTTCCTATCGGCCCTTTTAGTCACCTTCAGAGCGACAATGTCATTCGGAACTACAAATTTTGTGTAATATGAGACACCAGACAGCGGAGAATATTTTCTTTATTGTCGTAGATAGACTAACAAAGAAGAATCAGTTAACTACAGCTGAAGGTTTGAACAGTGTGTTATTTATTTTTATATAAATACATGTGTCTTTGTAATATGATTTTTATTCTGAATAAAGTATTTCTATAAAGGACGTCATTTAGTTTACCCCTGATTTAATATGGTCGTTATGGCAATATAATACATGGAAAGAATTAACCATTTCATGGCGAACAAACTTTGTTTACGCCAATGGTATTGGACCCAAGCCTCTGGTGGAAATCTCCTGAAAACGGCAGCATTCGTATAAACAATCCGCTAAACTCGAGATCATACGTAAGTTGCATAATAATATAGAAACATAACTCTGAATAAAATCATTATGAAAATCGAATTTCGGTAAAGTTAAATCCATTTGAATTATTGGGTAATCGAGGAAGAACGAGTTGAGAAGCAAGTAATTGTTGAGGAGTCACCTTTGCCGTCAGTAGAATATAAAGTCAAGTTTCCTTTTGTTATTTTTGATAAACTAAAACAACAGACGGATGATGAAACAAAAATATAATAGCGAAGAAAAATAGGAAGAATATGATCAGTAAACAGTGGCGTAAATGTAGTGGTGGGGATGGGTTGTAGCGCTACTCCTTAAATGGAGTGGTGAGGATTAGTGGTAGGCCTACTCTGTAAATAGAGTGGTGGGGATGGGTGGTGTCCCTACTCCGTAAATGGAGTGGTGGGGATGGGTGGTGTCCCCACTCCGTAAATGGAGTGGTGCGGATGGGTGGTGTCCCCACTCCGTAAATGGAGTGGTGGGGATGGGTGGTGGCCCTACTCCGTAAATGGAGTGGTGGGAATGGGTTGTAGCGCTACTCCGTAAATGGAGTGGTGAGGATTAGTGGTAGGCCTACTCCGTAAATGGAGTGGTGGGGATGGGTGGTAAGCCTACTCTGTAAATAGATTTTTGGGGATGGGTGGTGTCCCTACTCCGTAAATGGAGTGGCGGGGATGGGTGGTGTCCCTACTCCGTAAATGGAGTGGTGGGATGGGTGGTGTCCTTACTCCGTAAATGGAGTGGTGGGGATGGGTGGTAAGCCTACTCTGTAAATGGAGTGGTGGGTATGGGTGGTATCCCTATTCCGTAAAAGGAGTGGTGGGGATGGGTGGTAGGCCTACACTGTAAATGGAGTGATGGGGATGGGTGGTAGCCCATCTCCTTAAATGGAGTGGTCTGTAAATGGAGTGGTGGGGATGGGTGGTGGCCCTACTCCGTAAATGGAGTGGTGGGGATGGGTGGTAGGCCTACTCTGTAAATGGAGTGGTGGGGATGGGTGGTAGCCCTACTCCGTAAATGGAATGGTGGGGATGAGTGGTAGGCCTACTCCGTAAATGGAGTGGTGGGGCTGGGTGGTGTCCCTACTCCGTAAATGGAGTGGTGGGGATGGGTGGTAGGCCTACTCCGTGAATGGAGTGGTGGGGGATGAGTGGTAGGCCCTACCTCTGTACATGGAGTGGGGGGGATGGGTGGTGTCCCTACTCCGTAAATGGAGTGGTGGGGATGGGTGGTAGGCCTACTCCGTGAATAGAGTGGTGGGGATGAGTGGTAGGCCTACTCTATACATGGAGTGGTGGGGATGGGTGGTGTCCCTACTCCGTAAATGGAGTGATGGGATGGGTGGTGTTCCTACTCTGTAAATGGAGTGGTGGGGATGGGTGGTAAGCCTACTCTGTAAATGGAGTGGTGTGTATGGGGTGGTGTCCCTACTCCGTAAATGGAGTGGTGGGGGATGGGTGGTAGGCCTACACTGTAAATGGAGTGGTGGGGGAACGGTGGTAGCCCTACTCCGTAAATGGAGTGGTGGGGATGAGTGGTAGTCCTACTCTGTAAATGGAGTGGTGGGGGATGAAAGGTAGGCCTATTCTGTAAATGGAGTGGGTGGGGGGGATGGGGTGGCGGCCCTACTCTGTAAATGGGAGTGGGTGGGGATGGGTGGTGGCTCTACGCCGCAAAACTTTTGGTTCAACAGGAACATTTTGAAGGGCCTTGTTTGTAAAATATTAAAAAAAATGAAAGGATTGTTGGTGACATCGTGGCTTTGACCTAATCAATGAATTTGGGTTTCCAGTAGGAGGGATGTGGGTTGGGGTCGAACTGTGACTGCCCAATTTGAAATTTGTTTGCTCAGACGAATATCCTCGCGACCTCCCCCCCCCCCCCCCCCCCCCCCCCCCACACACACACACCACCACCACCCACAATGAAGTGTTCTCCAAGTGGTTTACAGTATTTGATTGATGCAAAGCGTCCACGGCCTGCATTTAAATGCAGGTCTTATTAACGTCATCTCTGAGTTTAGGTATCTTGCCTCTATGTATCTATCTTCCATTTTCATACAGACTCTGGATACTTATGGACACAAAACAGTCAACCAAAAGCGTACCACGTCTTTCGTAATGTTTGTATAAATAACAAGACAAACAGTTGTCATAAAATACACAAATACATGAACTATTTAAACTATTCAGCTTACTACATTTGACAACTAGTGTTTATTGTCTGTGTTGTATAAAGGGTTAAACAAATCTTCCCTAAAACAATCTCACTCAAAACCTTTTATATTTTATATGTGTATAGGTTTAAATTCAGATTTGTTTAAGCTAAGTTCCTGGATCCGTATTTGTGGTTTGCCTGGGAGAGGTATTAATAATATGTCTACCAGTTTGAATTGAATCACATTCTGTAAACAGTATTATTGGGAAACACATACTTGACAAATAAAGAAAGAAACAAAAAGCACTCTGTCCCCGTGGGAATGTCTAAAAGTGGAAACAACCAATCAAACCCAAACTTACTTGTAATGTGTATCGACCGAGCTGATTTGTCTCCAAACAGATAACCATGCTCTATGCTTTCTAATGTATCTACATGAATGAAATTCCGTACATGTCGAAAGATCACACATCTGAATCAGTTTCTTTTGTTTTGGCCATTGTGTGTGTTGAGTAGAAATAATTGGGTACAAATACAATACTTTCAACCTTCTCATCGGACTGGATTTTGATAAGCTTATTCGTAATAAGCAATACTCAACAGACGAAGTCTTAAAAAACACGAACCAGTGTCTCTCTCAAACTTCAATTTGCCTATTTCACTTCCACCGGGAAGGTCGGTTCTGGTGATGCTGTCATAAACGAGATTGATGACTTCATCAATGAACACCCTGAAATCTACCGTGACCCCAAATTCGATAACGACCCAGAAGACGGAGATGACGATGACCTCGTCACCCCCATCACCAATGACGAAATCATCAACGTCATTAAAAACTGCAAAAATTCGTCCTCACCCGGCGAAGACGAAGTGAGCTACAAAATTCTTAAACAAAGCCCAAATTCCCTAATCGAAAAACTAAACAAACTGTTCAACGCATGCCTCACCCATGGCTACTTTCCCAAATGCTGGAAAAAAGCCATCGGTGTCATGATACCAAAACCTGACAAGGACCCCTCCGATCCAGCCAGCTACCGCCCAATCAGCCTCCTCGGCTGCATTGGTAAGACATTCGAACGAATCCTTACAGGGAGCACCTTGAAGACAACATTTTTTTTCAATAAGTGGCAAAGAGCCTACAGAAACCGTAAAGAAGGTATCGAGCATGTCTACCGACTAGTCACTCAAATGAAAACCGCGATCAACAATCAGCAAATAGGCGCGGCAGTCCTGTTAGACGTCGAAAAAGCATTTGACTCTGTTTGGCACAATGGAATGCGCTACAAATTATCAAAAATGAGACTCCCCATGAAATTGCTCAGATTACTATCCTCTTTCTTAAATGATCGCGAAATTAAAGTCAGAGTGAACATTGAAACGTCTGACAGTATCCCCCTTGAAGCAGGCACCCACCAAGGATCCGTCCTAAGCCCCATCCTTTACATCTTCTATGTAAATGATCTTAACTTCTCCGAGGATCGTGTTCAAGTCTCCCAATTCGCGGATGATAAGGGCCCCTGGGATTCTAATAATACGGCCAATCTGCTCCAAACACCCCTGCAACGCGCTCTCGATGACCTAGAACAATGGTGTGCCAAATGGAGAATTAAGCTGAACGCCAATAAAACCCAACGAATCACCTTTACTCGCAAGACAAACAAACGTGATTTCAACCTAAAACTAATGGATAACACCCTCCCAGAATGCAAAGAGGCGAGATTCCTGGGCATCGCCATTGATCAAAAACTGTCATTTAACATACACACCGACGGCATGGCGAAAAAAGCAACCAAACGCATTAACTTACTGAAAATGCTAAAGGGAACTTCATGTGGCGCCAACCAGTCCACCTACTCAAACTATACAAAGCCTTTGTGCGCCCAGTACTCGAATACGGGGCAACCATCCTAACTGACCTCAACCAAACCAATATGGGTAAACTCCAGAAGGTCCAAAATCACGCGCTTAGAGTCGCCCTCCGCGCCCCATGGGACACATATCAAAATACTCCACGACAGGGCCGATATCCCCACCATCAAAGACCGCCTAGCCACCCTGGCCGCGAAGAACCACGATCGGCTAGCCGATAGCCAGCTAATATCCTAATTACAGGCAATTTGCGATAGTAGACGAAAACCCCAAAACGTCAAAAGCTAAAAACCACTAAAATAAGAAATAATAAGAATTTAAATCAGGCAGCACGCAAACACAACATGGGGACAGATAGGGAGGCCAAGCTATTGTCAGCAACACTACTGCGACCCTACAGTACGATATGTCCTTTTTAAGGCATGCTACAATACGCGGAACCGAACTACTCTGCACCCCCCCCCACCCCCCCCCCCCCCCCACACACACACACACACAGAACATATATTCAATCACGCAATCAAAACGGAGAAAGCCTGGGGAGGCTAAGCTATTGTCAGCAACACTACTGCGACCCTACAGTGCGATATGTCCTTTTTAAGGCATGCTACGACAGCTGAACCAAACCACTCTGCCTCCACCTACACTTACAATGGGGAAAGATAGGGAGGCCAAGCTATTGTCAGCAACACTACTGCGACCCTACAGTACGATATGTCCCTTTTAAGGCATGCTACAATACGCTGAACCGAACTACTCAGTCCCCACACAGAACATAAACTCAGCAATCACGCAATCAAAACGGAGAAAGCCTGGGGAGGCTAAGCTATTGCCAGCAACACTACTGCGAACCTACAGTACGATATGTCCTTTTTAAGGCATGCTACAATAGCTGAACCAAACCACTCTGCCTCCACCCACACTTACAATGGGGAAAGATAGGGAGGCCAAGCTATTGTCAGCAACACTACTGCGACCCTACAGTACGATATGTCCTTTTTAAGGCATGCTTCAATACGCTGAACCGAACCAATCTGACCCCTCACACAACATAAACTCAGCAATCACTCAACCATCACAGAGAAAGCCTGGGGAGTCCAAGCTATTGTCAGCAACACTACTGCGATCCTACAGTACGATATGTCTTTCTTACGGCATGCTACAATAGTTGAACCAATCCACTTGACAGTCCACTAACACTGACAAGGAACACCAACTCAACAGTCACGCTCATCATAACTAGAACACATACAAGCATTATACACATGTACACAAACACCGACACATTTCTCTCATCCTTTAAATATTATAATAAAATATTACAATTATCCTTCTGCATCTTTTTATCTTTTTATATCTTACACATTCCAGTGAAAACTAATTCTGCCTTCTTCTTTTAAGCAGGTACACGGAAGATGCTTTTTGACCAGCACCCCAATAACCGCTATGGACACAATAACCGTTATGGAAACAGTATCCCCCATGGTTCCTGAACATCCTCCACTCCATCCATAAAAGTGGTCGACCACTTTAAGGCGAGCGTTGGTCCTGCGTCCCGCCTCTGCTCCTTTTTGTAAGCGCATTGCGCGTCTTTTGTCCCAACCCAATAGGATTACAATGCAGGCCTGCCCCCGAACCAGGGAAGTTCGGGTCTTCTTTTTGGTGGTCCCCGAAAGGGGTCGTTGTTGTTTTCCTTCAAAGTGTCCAACCAAACAGAGACAGCCTGAGTCAGATTATACTTGCCAGTGATGGCCATCACTCAAAATCATCCTCGAAGTGGCAGACTATACTTGCCCGAAAATCCAGATCGACTGCACCCTCGGGGGGAGGTAGTACCTTTGTGAGAGGACCCAACCTCTCACACTGGTCCTCACCCGAGGGTTCAACCGACATCAGCCAAGAGACCATCACGACGCAACCGGTGACACCTGCCGAGTACCTGAAGCTGTTCCTCCTTCAACACGCCTAGACATGTGAGAATTAATCATCTACAGTCACTGAGGGTCGAAACGGGCCTGTCCCCCATACCGTCCCTGCGCGCCTTCGGCGAGCGAAACCATTCCTTTCGTTTTCGGTTTTTGTGACCGTTACGAACGGGGTCACCCCGTACAGTTAACACTAGAAGTACTGTCATGAAGTGCGCACAAATAACACGTCGATCTGTGCGTTAATCTACGCTTTATGAGTATAGAACGGCTATCAAAGTGTGTACATGTATGTGCCCCGTGCGCAAGCAATTTTTCTGTAACCCGGAGGTCCATTGACAGAAACATTGCCTGTGTTTGCTATGAAGTATCGCGGATCTAAATATTGAAATTAGATCTAGTTAACTGCCTTAAAATGCTGCACTCGGAAATGATGCAATCTCTAAAAATAAACAGCCTTGGGGATATATATTGTTTCGATAAAAGTTTGAAACATTCTATTGACATCTTGCATTATTGTTGAATGTTCCTGATAAAAAAGAGGGTGATTTGATGACTTTTGGACCTAAAAAATACAATTTACTTTTTGTGCGTTTTTGTGGGGAATTCCCTGCAAAATATGTGCACGTGGCCGGTACATCCCTTTGTGTCAGTTTTCTCTCTAATTTGTTGCATGACTCCCTGTTTTCGGATTAGAAAAAGTTGTCTGAGGAGCTATACTTGACAGATATTTGAATGCCAAAATGAAATTGATGCGATCATATTTTTTCCGCCTGAACGTTATAAAGGTCGCCTATGGGAAAATATTTGGTACCGCGATACCATGAGTAACCAGGAGAATCTGCCGCGCTCTGGATGCCATTCGATATGGCAAGTCCTACGCGCAATTAAGCCTAGATAGGCGCACAGTTCGTGAGAGGACTTCTATGTTAACTGTAAGTCACCGCGTTCCGAGTTAGAAGGTTGAAAATCTGAAATGGGAGCTAGGTCGTCGATATTTATTAACATGTATATTTTATAAACTGCGTGGGACGAATATAAGTTATTTGGCATTGAATATCCCCAGGGGGGTCTTGACTCATTAAATATCATGGGCTACGCAATAGGACACCACAGGGGTTCACTGCTTCAACATTGAAAAACTAAGTGATTTTTACATTTTGGGCTGTCAGCCAATCTCTAAAGGATTTCGCCAGGCCAAAACGGCATTTTAAGATAATTTGTGAATAGAGAAGACCATTTCCTGAAAATGCGATATAGCTGGGTCAATAGGGTGCACTGTGGGGGATTGGATTAACTAACAGAATAGCTTGGCGTTTCGTATTTGTACTCAATACAAACCTCAGCTGTTAATTTGTTTGAATTGTTTTACTCGGTCCATTCCCGGAGGCTTCAAAGGAGTTAGCTCGAATTCGTACACAGGAGCCCAAAGGAATGTTCACAGTTTACTTTCCAAGCAAACTCTTATAACCTTTTCCAAATACCACAAAATATAGGTGAGGGTGTTTTTGCAAAAGATGTAGACGCATCAGTCTGAAAAAGGCAGAAAAGTGAAACCACTGAAAAAAAACTTCAACCACAACACCCAATTTATTTTTGCTCGAAAAGACTTTCCTTCCCGTCCTTACGACCAACAACGTAGCGGTTACATTCATTCACGGCATACATGCATGTATTGTGAGAAGCCAGAAAACCCTGAAAATTCCCTTTATTGTACTAGACAAACACGAAGTAATGTAGGACATTGATATTTTTCAAACGTTAACCCTTTACCCAACGTAACGGCCAAAACCGGCCAGCAATATTCTCAAAAATCGTCAGTTAATTTTCATTATTTTTTCATTTTTTGTCTCAAAAACAAAGGTTATGACCCCTCATTGGAACGAGCTCGTCGAGCTCGTTCCAATGAGGGGTCATAACCTATGTTTTTGAGACAAAAAGTGAAAAAAATTAGTTGTTCAAAAATTTTTTTTGCAAGTGTCGTCTGCTTTTCATGTTAGGTAAAGGGTTAAGTGAAGTACTATTCACTGATAAAATAAATGTATGAGTCTTTGTCACGTGATCTGATCTTTTGAATTCTATGTAAAGTAAACCCAATTTAATTTCGTTTATGTATTTCTAAAGAACGTCAAGTAGTTTATTGCTAACACAAATAATGTATTCTTGTTTGTGCTGTAGTTACCATAACACAAGACATACGTAGAAAAAATAACTACTTCCTGGAAAATACCTTCCTTTTACAGCTAAAGTATATGACCCGTTAACCAACATATGTGTTGGAAGTCTTCTGTGTATAAACTATCAGCTAAACTTGAGTTTATACCTGTTTTTGTGCTATGATATAGCTACCAATGTCGAAAGTACCCGAAATGACGATAAATAAATAAACATCATAAACTATCCTCGGAATAAAGCAGGATATGCCTTTGACATATTACCACAATGAATCACAACATTCAGTGATTATCAATTCCCGAACTTAGTAGTCGGCGGGCATTTGTCGTGATATCAGGGGTACTTCATAAGTTTGGCAGAAAGCATTTTTTTTAATTATCTTGGTCGCCTAACAAGCAATTAATTGTACCTTGTCAAATTTCTGGGGTCTATTTTAACCTGATAACGGTCCACTTAAAGGGGGCCCAAAAATGATCAAAATCACACAGAATGTATACAACCTTTGTGGATAATCTTAGTTACATACCTCTAGAGGGCGCTTAATAAAAAAGTTTCTAATTCTTCAGCTATATGGCATGGTAGGTGACAGGTTTCACTCTTATTTTATTTCGTGTTAATGAAATAATATTTCGAAATAATGAAATAATATTTCGTTTTAACGAAGTAATATTTCTTTTTAACGAAATAATTATTTTGTTTTAACGAAATGAATATCTGTAGCGGTAAGCAGTACCAGACCACACCGCCTCGCTACTTTTTAATTGCAAATTCTACATACTTTGCTATTAACACGGTGACGTATTCTAGAAAAATATGAATTTTACTCATTAAAATAAATGACTTCATTTTATTGTTGAATAAATTTAGTCGTATTAACTTGAAACACTCTCCAATCAATTAACGTTATTGTAGAAAAGATATATGTTTATATAATACCGCCGATTGTTATTCTGAACTCTTGCGACGATAAATTATTTGACAGTCGCCTTAAGAGTTTGCTTAAGAAAGTGGGTCGATTTACTGGTCGACTGATGAATCGTTTCAGATTGAGTGGTCCGTGCTGATTTGTGTGAGCTAGCACGGACTAATAATGCACGGTGGTTATTTTATGTGGTTTCGGACTCTCGAAGTGGGCAGAATCATTTTGGATTTCGTCGGGTACGCACCATAGTTTTATTCCTCCGTATTGCACCCTACCACGGGCCGGTCGTTATTTATTTTTTTTTTTACATTCGTTTCTGACCTTCGTCCTGCGTTGTGCTTAGTCGATTGACGAGGTACAACGCATGACGCGGGTCGGTCGCCATTAAATTTTGGCCCATACATTTTCGGGGCGAGTTCGGATGGACAGTTGAAATGACCCCCCCCCCCCCCCCCCTCATTTTTCTTCGGCAGTGTTCAAACATTTGGTTAGATGTTTGACTTAGTTCTCCCCTCAGTGGATATTACAAATATTTAGGAGGGCAGAAGACGTAATTAAAGCATGAATTTCTCCCATTCATGGGGTGTGAGAGTAAGATGTTTATCGTTTTGATGTGCACTCCCTTTTCTTGTTTAAGGGTGGTCGCGGTAGAATTTTCCTTTTGTTTATGACTGGTAAATAGTATTGTCAAAATTTTATGGTGGAAGTCGTAAATTTTATAAATTATTTCCTTCAAATAATTGTAAGAAAGCTTCCTGAATGTATGTAAGGTGCGATTTGTTTAAGAGGCTTCCAGCTCACTTTAGTCTGTCTGGATATTTAATCGCTGCGTGTGTAAAGGGTTAGCGTAGATATTTTTGTGCGCCGGATCTTTAGGAATTCGGCTGCCTTTTGTCGCTCGCCCCTCTTTGGTTGGGGTGTTTGTGGCGTTTGTTTTTGGTAAGTGAAGCAGTGCTTGTTATTATTAACTACTTTGTTTGGTATACGACTCCCTTGGTAGATAGTTTTGTGATATGCTATGATGCTAGTCATAAATAGATTAAGTCTTTTCACAGGAAAGGGTATATATGACACTTTGGTAGCAGGGGAATTTTCCTTTTAGTGACTTGGGGCTTAATTTTTGTGGAGTCCTCCCTTATCTTAGAAAGGGCGGTAGCCGAGTGTTTTTCATTTTTTTTTCTTGGATATGCCCTAAGGGTGAGAAAGCGATAAATTAAGGAGTGATATGTATAGAATTAATGAATAAGATACTCCTCTTAGTTAGGAGAGTGTACAATCTGTTTGTCATAATACTTGAATAATTGAAAGAGAAAAAAAATAAGGGAAATAAAAAGAATGAAATTAACTTAATGTCTTTTTGCCATTTACCCGTCATGTGACCTTTTATCACTGAATTTCTCGCGAGTCTTTTCTTCTTCTTTTCTTTTCTTTTTTTTTTTTGTTCTTTTCCATGCCCTTATGAAAATATTTTAGAAATTCTTAGCGAACCTGAAGACACCCCAACGACAACAAACTTGCACGACTGGGCTTGATTGGCTTAATGGGACACTGTTTGGTGGAAGCTCATTTTTGGTAAGTTTACATCAGAAAGTGTCCGCCTATCAAGTTCTAGGCGGGGTGTCGTTACAGTTTTTGGCGTCGCCGACAGGATGAATTATTTTTATTCATTTTTGGAATTGATATAGAATCTATTAGCCTAAGATAGATTTTTTTTTTTGGATAAGATTTTTTTTATTAAGTTGAGAATTGGTATATTTGGTATACATATATTGAAAATGGCTAGTGGAATTAATAAAGAGTTGGGAGATTATATGTTTACATCAGAGGCCCTGACCGCTGATTTGACAGGAAGGGGTGCTAGGTCTAAACAATTTCAAAATGTTCCTCCAACTCCTGACCTTACTCCTGGGAAGCATAGTATGGTTGACGAAGTTATATTAAAATATCAGAAAATTAACGAGCAATTACAAAGTTCTATTGCTGAGTTATGGGATCAGTCTGGAGCTTATGCTGGAAAGATTGATACACCTGGGGCGGATTCAGCGGGTTCGACTTCACGTCTGGCTTCTGCTGGGGGTGCGGTTGGTCCTTCTGGAGTGTCCAGGGTGGCCCAAGATGGAAAGATGTTTCGGGAGAGTCAGAGATATCTCAGTTTGCCCCGATCTCAGCGTGATACTAGAGTTTTGCAGCCGGTTGATAATTGTAATGATCAGGCATATCCGCGTAAACCGATTGTTACGCCGGATACCTTTAACGGAACGACCAGTGTAACTGATTGGTTGTCCCACTTTGAAAAGTGTGTTGGGATTAACCAGTGGACTGAAGAACGGGCTCGTCAGTTTTTAGTGGTATCTTTGAGGGGTGCCGTCTTACAATTTTATGAGGATTTAGACCCAGGAGTTAAATCTAATTCTCAAAGAGTTATGCAAAGTTTGCGTGAGCGGTTTGATCCTTTTAAGGGGACTGCAATATATAGGGCCCAATTAAGGTCCAGACGTAGATCGCAGCGTGAGACATTACCTGAGTTGGCAGGAAGTATTAGACGTTTGGTAAGAAAGGCATACCCTGGGGTTCCCTTAGATGTTAAGGATGATTTGGATAAGGATAGTTTTATTTCCGCTATAACGGATAATGAGGTCAGAATGCAGGTTTTGAGAAGTAAGCCTGAGACTTTGGATAAGGCAGTCCGAGCTGCCTTAGAGGAAGAATCATATAAGAAGGTAGAAGTGCCCACTTCGGTTGGCGTAGTGGGGGAGTCAGAGGTTTCGAGTGGAATGGGCGTGATAACCCAGGCTATTGAAAATTTACAAGAACAACTGAGAGAGTTACAAATCGAACAAAATAAATTGCGGGAGGAAATTTTTAAAGGTCAAGGTCAGGTTGGTGGTGATTTTTATAGAGGTCATCAGGGCCGAGGTGGTTATGGGAATAGAGGAGGTCGAGGTAGCAACCGAGGAAGAGGTAATAATCGAAATTTAAACGGGTAAAGACTGGGGTGGGGGTCGAACCTCAGTCTATCAAAGAAAAGACCCTCCCACCAGAGAGTGTGGGTCATAGCTATTTGACTCTTAAAGTTTTTAAGAAACCAATTAAGTTCTTACTGGACACTGGTTCGGCCGTAAGCTTAATTAGTACTAGAATGTTATATGATACTTTGGGGGTTAACCAGTCTCAGGTTAGAGAGGCTCCTCGTAGTGTTCTGGGGGCTAGTGGACATCCCCTTGATATAGAGGGTATTATAGAATTACCAGTGGCTGTTGGTAAGTATGAATGTTTACAAACTTTTTTTGTGATTGATTTTGAGTTTGATGGAATTTTAGGGATTAATTTCTTAAATATTACTAATTCAGTGATTTCCTTGCCAGACAAATCTATTTCGATTTTAGGGAATAAATTCTCCCTTGAATTTTTGAGTGAAAATAATAAAATACATGTATTGTTGATTGAGGGTTTGACGGTACCCCCCCTTTTCGGAAATTGTCGTGAAGGGACGGGTTGGTGGTCTACCAATTGGTCAGAGTTTATGTGAAACCGACCTAGGTTTTATGGAAAACCATCATGGTTTAATTTTGGGTCGATGTATTATTAATGATAGGCAACCGGAAGTTCCTGTTAGATTGATTAATGTTTCACAGACTCCACAGAAGTTAAAGGGTGGTGAGTCTGTGGCTGTTCTTGAAAGTGTCGAAATTTTGGATGAACAACCCAATGAGATAACCCCCTCAGATGAAGGAAAATTTTCTTTGGCACAAACATTTGATAAAAAGGCTTTGAATGATACACAGTTGGAACAGGTCAATGAGTTTTTGGAAACGAACCGCGACGAATTTATACAGTTCGAAAGTGACTTGGGTCGTACTGATCTTATTCAACATGATATTTATACGGGTGACCATCCTCCCATTAAACAGCGAGCGTATAGGCTCCCTTTTCATAAAAGGTGCGAGGTGGAACAACAAATTGATGTCATGCTTAAACAGGGGGTAATTCAGCCTTCCTCAAGTCCGTGGGCGGCTCCCATAGTTTTGGTAAAAAAGAAAGATAATAGTTTTCGTTTTTGTGTGGATTACCGTAAATTAAATTCTATTACTAAAAAAGATGCCTATCTCCTTCCCCGTATAGATGAGAGTTTAGAGGGTATGGCGGGGGCACAGTGGTTTTCCACCTTAGATTTGGCTTCTGGATATTGGCAAATGGAGCTGACTCCTGATGCCCAGGAAAAAACGGCCTTTACTACTGGTGTTGGGCTTTATCAATTTCGGGTCCTCCCATTTGGGCTTTGTGGGGCGCCTGGTTCTTTTGAGAGGCTCATGGAGCTTGTGTTAAGAGGATTACATTGGAAAACTTGTCTTATATACCTGGATGACGTCATCATATATGCGCGTTCTTTTTCTGAACACATTGATCGTTTACAAGAAGTTTTTAGTAGAATAAGGTCTGCAGGGTTGAAATTGAAACCATCTAAGTGCGCGTTGTTTAGACGCCAGGTTTCGTTCCTGGGACATATAGTTTCCGCGTCGGGTGTGTCGGCCGACCCCAAGAAAATCGCGCGTGTAAAAGATTGGCCTGTTCCGACTTGTTTGAAAGAAGTTCGTAGTTTCGTTGGGCTTTCGGCGTATTATAGAAAATATGTGCCACACTTTTCTGCTTTGGCTAGTCCTTTGACTAAATTAACTCGTAAGAACGAAAAATTTGTTTGGGGCGAGGCCCAACAGGAAGCCTTTGATGTGTTAAAAGATAAATTGTGTCAAAGTCCAATATTGGCTTATCCAGATTTTGAATATGAGTTAACTGTTTGTACTTGATACAGATGGCAGTGATGTGGCTTCTGGTGCGGTTTTATCACAGGTTATACAGGGAAAGGAGCGAGTAATAGCTTATTTTAGTAAAACCCATTCCCAGCAAGAGAGAAATTACAGTGTCACGAGAAAGGAGTTGCTGGCCGTTATCAAAAGTGTCAAACATTTTAGGCACTTTCTTATTGGTAAACATTTTACACTGCGGACTGACCATGGGTCTTTGCAGTGGTTATTTAATTTTAAAGATCCGGTTGGGCAAGTGGCGCGTTGGCTGGAATATCTTAGTGGGTTCGATTTCACAACGATTCATCGTCGTGGTGAACAACATAAGAATGCGGATGCGCTAAGCAGAATTCCTTCTCGTCATCAGTCTGATATTAATACTATAGAGTTTGAGTCTACAATTTAACTGACGAAAGAAAATCAGCGAGCCGATCCTGTTATTAAAAAATTTCTTGAACTCAAGCAAAAGGGCGAGAAACCTGAATTAGAAAACTTAAAAGGGGAACCTCCAGAGCTCCATAGGTATGTGAGTCAGTGGGAACAATTTTTGGTGAAAGATGACATTCTCTTTCGAGAATGGATGCAAATAGCACATTATTAGAAGTAAACTGTCTGACGCAAATTACCTCGTGGTTCGCGTCGGAGGAGGCAGACCCCAGGTTGTACATTTCAATCGGTTAAAGAAGTGTTACACCCGTGAGCCAGAGGTGGCTGGTCCGGATTTGGGTGTCCCCATGTGTCCTACTCCTGATGATTTTTCCGTAACTGAAGACCGGCCCTCGGTGGGAGGTACTGAGGAGGAGGAAGCTGTACTCGACGGATTTCAAATCAGTCGTCGTGGTCGTACTCTTCGGCGACCCCGTCGACTGGATTCTGACAAATTTGTTTTTTATTAATTATTTTTTTTCGACGCCACACTTGTATTTGGGTTTGATGGGCAGTTCGCGTGGGTCCGGATAATGTAAATTTTGTGATGAGCGCGTTAGATTTTTATATTAATTTGTCGTTGTATTTTTGCGCTTATAATCCGGCCTCCGAGATAGTGCTGCCTTTGATAAAATTTATGAACCGTAAATTAATATCTATATATGTATATTTGATAGATGAGTTTTTGTTTGTCGATAACATGAGCTGTCTATAGCTTGTGCTGTATGATTTTAAATTATGTTTCTCTTACTGTGGAGAAATTACTTTATTATTGTAACGGTTCTAAGAAATTGAGTTTTTTTATGGTCTGGTATTCGAAGTGGCAAATACAAGTGTGGCTGTCTGTTATTTTTTTTTTTTTTTTTTTTTTTTACCCGTCAAAATTTTTCTGTGACCCGCTGACCAGTTTGTTTTTATTAAATCGTTGCGTGAGTAAAGGGTTGGCTTTTATTAATTGGGGGGCATTGTGTGTGTGTGTGTGGAGGGTGGTGTGAGTTATGTGCTAGGGTATGTTCTTAGAATATAAGAGTTATGGAAGTTAAGCCTCGAGGCTAGTATAATAGAATTTTTCGCAAGTGATGTGTCCGTGGTAGAATTTAAATTAATAAACAGGTCAGCTTGGTTAAGGGAACTTTTTGACGGGAAACTTTCAGAAAATTATTATTTTTTTTTTTTCTTCCATTGGTTCCGACATTGAGTTTCTGTAAGAATGATTATTAATCTTACTGTTTGTTTGGATACTGTTCTGTTTTTAATCTTTCTTATTTTAGCAATATGGAAATTATCCTAGGCCATTCGTTTGTCCGAAGATTGACTTCATGTATGGTGCCTCAGCGTCTGCAGACGGTTCATATGTATGGAGTGCCCGGAGGGACTGTGCGAGATATGCAGTCAGTTATATGTGATGATGTAGAGACAGTTCTGATACATATTGGTGAGAATGATATCGACGGTTTACAGTTTAAGCTAGAGACTTATAAACTCTCGATACAGAGACTGTGTAATGATTTATTGGAGCGTGGTGCACGTAGAATCCTAATTATGGGACTTTTTCCTCGTATGAGGACGCGAACTTCCAGCGTGATGTACAGTACGTGGAGAGTGGATTGTAACTAAATCACCCGCGGAGTGGAGTTATCACCCAAGCTATAACTTTCAAATTTTGTACATATGGACAAAAAACACAAGCAATGTTTCGGCCAATGAACCTCCGGGTTTAACCCGGAGGTCCATTGGCTGGAACATTGCTGGTGCTGGTTATGCTTTGCAACGAATTTGCAATTATTCCTCGGTTGGAGTCTCCACTCTGCGGGTGATTCAGTGATAATACACTCTCCACGTACTGTATGAGCTGCGTAGAGCGGCTGTGACTCAGTTCTACAAAACTTTTGTTGGTCCAAACGTAATATATAAACCTGCTCCAAGGGTGACCCGGATTCATTTTCATACAGATGGGGTTCATCTGAACCATCTGGGTCAAACAGTCTATATTGACCACATCATTTAAGTCCTGCGGGAGTAGACTCTCAAATTATTTTACAGAACTGGTATAGAATCAAACATTCCTTGATTGGGATGATGGATAAAAATCCCTTGTTGGGAATAAAGTTATGGGCACCGTCCGATTTTCTTAATATTATAATTAAGTAATCGAAATAATTGATGATTAATTCATCTGATAAAATTTCAAAAGGTTTTTTTTTTTTTTTTTTTTTTTTGAATAATTGATTATTGCTTTATCTTCCATGTCTTGAGATGAGTTATTGTAACTGGGGTCCTTGATAGGATTATTTAAATTTACGTGTTTTGTGTTGAAATTCGTCTAAAGTTGACGATTAACATCTCCTGTTGCATGACTAAATCGGCTTCAGGCAGTGTTTTGGCATTCCCAAAGCGCTGGTCAAGGACTCATTCCAGCCTAAAGCTCTGAATTGTATCCTTGATGGTATCCTTGTGAGGTAGCTGATGTTATATTTGGAAAGAGGAAGAAAATAGGGAATATCAGAAATATTTTTTTTTATTATTATTAATGTCGGAACCAATGATGTTATTTATTACTGAAATTAACCCTTATTATTTTTGTCGATGGTATTTTTTTTTTTTTATATTTATTTTTTTTTTTTTTTTGCGAAGAGACTTGTATATATGTATATATACTTGTTCTTTTTTTTTCTCTCTCTCTCTCTTGTTTTTTTCAACAGGGACGTTGAAACTTGGGGTGGGGGTAGTGTAGAAAAGATATATGTTTATATAATACCGCCGATTGTTATTCTGAACTCTTGCGACGATAAATTATTTGACAGTCGCCTTAAGAGTTTGCTTAAGAAAGTGGGTCGATTTACTGGTCGACTGATGAATCGTTTCAGATTGGGTGGTCCGTGCTGATTTGTGTGAGCTAGCACGGACTAATAATGCACGGTGGTTATTTTATGTGGTTTCGGACTCTCGAAGTGGGCAGAATCATTTTGGATTTCGTCGGGTACGTACCATAGTTTTATTCCTCCGTATTGCACCCTACCACGGGCCGGTCGTTATTTATTTTTTTTTTACATTCGTTTCTGACCTTCGTCCTGCGTTGTGCTTAGTCGATTGACGAGGTACAACGCATGACGCGGGTCGGTCGCCATTAAATTTTGGCCCATACATTTTCGGGGCGAGTTCGGATGGACAGTTGAAAGGACCCCCCCCCCCCCCCCCCCTCATTTTTGTTCGGCAGTGTTCAAACATTTGGTTAGATGTTTGACTTAGTTCTCCCCTCAGTGGATATTACAAATATTTAGGAGGGCAGAAGACGTAATTAAAGCATGAATTTCTCCCATTCATGGGGTGTGAGAGTAAGATGTTTATCGTTTTGATGTGCACTCCCTTTTCTTGTTTAAGGGTGGTCGCGGTAGAATTTTCCTTTTGTTTATGACTTGTAAATAGTATTGTCAAAATTTTATGGTGGAAGTCGTAAATTTTATAAATTATTTACTTCAAATAATTGTAAGAAAGCTTCCTGAATGTATGTAAGGCGCGATTTGTTAAGAGGCTTCCAGCTCACTTTAGTCTGTCTGGATATTTAATCGCTGCGTGTGTAAAGGGTTGGCGTAGATATTTTTGAGCGCCGGATCTTTAGAAATTCGGCTGCCTTTTGTCGCTCGCCCCTCTTTGATCGGGGTGTTTGTGGCGTTTGTTTTTGGTAAGTGAAGCAGTGCTTGTTATTATTAACTACTTTGTTTGGTATACGACTCCCTTGGTAGATACTTTTGTGATATGCTATGATGCTAGTCATAAATAGATTAAGTCTTTTCACAGGAAAGGGTATATATGACACTTTGGTAGCAGGGGAATTTTCCTTTTAGTGACTTGGGGCTTAATTTTTGTGGAGTCCTCCCTTATCTTAGAAAGGGCGGTAGCCGAGTGTTTTTCTTTTTTTTCTTGGATATGCCCTACGGGTGAGAAAGCGATAAATTAAGGAGTGATATGTATAGAATTAATGAATAAGATACTCCTCTTAGTTAGGAGAGTGTACAATCTGTTTGTCATAATACTTGAATAATTGAAAGAGAAAAAAAATAAGGGAAATAAAAAGAATGAAATTAACTTAATGTCTTTTTGCCATTTACCCGTCATGTGACCTTTTATCACTGAATTTCTTGCGAGTCTTTTCTTCTTCTTTTCTTTTCTTTTTTTTTTTTTTTTGTTCTTTTCCATGCCCTTATGAAAATATTTTAGAAATTCTTAGCGAACCTGAAGACACCCCAACGACAACAAACTTGCACGACTGGGCTTGATTGGCTTAATGGGACACTGTTTGGTGGAAGCTCATTTTTGGTAAGTTTACATCAGAAAGTGTCCGCCTATCAAGTTCTAGGCGGGTTGTCGTTACATTATGGGCTTTTATTAACACTTTGTGTATGAAGGAATATTCCCAGTGTTTTGTTTTTGTATAACATAGAGTGGGTTATCGGTACAGAAGAAATCGAAGTGACGAAATGTGTATGGGTGCCCTCCCACCCCCATGGCGATGGAGGATGCAAACATGTCCGAAAATACCGAAAATATCGTCTTCGGCCAATTTTTCCCCATGAATCAGCATGAATAGTTGTCCACTTCCATTATTTGAGTCTGAGGAAAACGACGCATTTTAAACAACCGTTTTGAATTTTTTCCCAAGTTTATGGCGTAACGCCATTTTATCATAGGCGGACGGGCATTTTGTTTGGAAGGGCTGAAAATTTTGACCGAAAAGTGCTGCTGCAGGCATCATTGAGGCACGTGGAACCGAGGTGGGGGGTTCAGGGCTGGCTGCCCTCTCCCACTGTTCCGAAGCCACCCGTATTTAAAAATCCGACATAAGGGAGGGGGTGGACGTAAGAACTTTTGTGCGTGCTGAAGGCATGCATACTCGAGGTGTATGTTAGGGGATGTCACCCTCCCATTGGTGGGCATTGGGAGCCTCCATAGAGAAATTGTTTTAAGTCTGAGGCTCTTAGAAGAATTCCACGGTCTCCGGGTGCCGCAGTTGTGACTTGTCCAGTTGCTGATTTTAATCAATAACGTTAACAATATATTGTTTGACATTTCAAACTCTGAAGCTACTTGCTTTCGATTCATACATATTCAGCAATTATTTTCCGACAGAAAATCCCCCCTGTCCTCGCCGCACTCCCAACAGCATGGAAAATGTTCTATCGGGGTTTGTTTTTAAACTGTTAGGCCTGTGTATCCAAAGTCATCAGACGCGTTATCTGTCACCCAGATAAGACTGTAGTCCAAGCTAGCACCCAAAGTCCGTAATATAATGTTTTGGTGCGTCACGTCCCAAAAAATATATATTACGGACTTTCGTTCTAAGTTTGGTCTTTCTGGGCGATACCCGTTATTTAAAGACAATAGATTGAATGTTTGGCATTACAGGTAGCTCAGTGAATCTTGCCCCCCAAACTTATGAAAACTGCCTGAAAAAAATGATTTTCCCTCACTTCGCACCTCCCCCCCCCCCCCCCGACCCCGAGTCACTATGGCCTGTACGCCTATGCATCTTATAATGTCGTTCTCTGCTTTCCATTACTACTTTTGTCGGCCTGCAAATAGAAGGGTGTTTTTAGGAGGGAGGGGCGAGAAGGTATGTGGGGGTGGTACCCTGGGACTTTCCGCTGCTTCACTTTCTTTCTGCACCGATAAACCACGCTATGATATACGGAACGGCACAAAACAACTAGATCGTTTTGATAAACTCAGATTGACTTCGTCAAAGTGAGCTAAAAAGGG
The DNA here is from genome assembly GCA_031216915.1 of Pictodentalium vernedei. NCBI lineage: Eukaryota > Metazoa > Mollusca > Scaphopoda > Dentaliida > Dentaliidae > Pictodentalium > Pictodentalium vernedei. The sequence continues at coordinate 18,595,225 of CM062297.1, read as the reverse complement.
TTCCAACATTGAAAATTGTATGAAGATAACAGAAGGTTGTTGAGTATTTTGGTTAATTATTAATGGATTTGTGGTGAAAGTGTGTTTACGGTTCACCATTTTGGCTTTTCAAATTATTACACAGCAGTTCAGGGTCCCTATTGTGTGTTCAGGTTCCCCAGTGTGGAAGATTCAATTGGGGACTTTGAGTTTAACGTTGCTCCCACCTTCTAGTTATCAGTGAGAAGGATCCATGATCCCTGTTATATTTTAAAAGTGCAAGTGATTATAAGGGACGATAACTCTTGCTGTTCTATTTGTTTATTTGTTATGCCCGTTTGAAAAAAACGGTATATTATGTAAATGGGTTGTCCGTCCGTCCGTCCGTCCGTCCGTCCGAGTTCTTTTTTCGTCCGGAGCGTTTCTGAGTCATTTGATGTCCAATCCTTTCCAACCTTGGCACATAAGTTAACCACAATGAGAGCCTGTACAAGTGGAGTTTTGAGTTTGATTGTTTTTTTTTTCTTAACTAGAAGTTTGGTACATTCTGAAATAGTAATTACACATTCTGTGGACACATTTTTGTCCAGAGCGTTTCTCAGCTATTTGTTGTCAAATCGTTTTCAAACTTGACACAGATGTTGACCACTATGAGAACCTGTACAAGTATGCTTTTGAGTATGATTGGATATTTTTGTCTACCACAGTACTTTGTGTATCATTCATACTAAACTACAGTTTAAGTTTGAATTGGGGTTCGGTACGATATTACTGGTTGCATGATAACAATAGTTATCTATAATTCGGAAACACGTACCGGGAATATTATGCAATGCTTGGAGGTACTCTTACTATCTTTTGCTTCTGTCATTACTTAGAAATGGTAATACAAGGTACCTTTAAAAATAACTGTAATTCTCATTGAAAGTTAGATATATCACTCATGTCGGCTCCTGCTAGAAATGGTAATACAAGGCACCTTTAAAAAGAACTGTAATTCTCATTGAAAGTTAGATATATCCCTCATGTTGGCTTCTATGAATATTCGAAATTCGATTCAAAAGTCAATATTCGATTCAATTCGATTCGATTCGAAATCTGAAATTCGAATATTTTCGAATATTCTTAGGTCATAAGTTTTTGACAGTTCACTGTAGAATCGTAACTGACTTGTAGTGGTAACAGTATTTGTAGCGACGTAGCTATAACTGTATAAGATACATACACTGTTACTGCTATAACTGTATAACAGTAGTGACCACATCACTACATACACTGTTACCGCTATAACTATATAACAGTAGTGACTACATCACTACAAACACTGTTACCGCTATAACTATATAACAGTAGTAACTACATCACTACAAACACTGTTACCGCTATAACTGTATAACAGTAGTAACTACATCACTACAAACACTGTTACCGCTATAACTATATAACAGTAGTGACTACATCACTACAAACACTGTTACCGCTATAACTATATAACAGTAGTAACTACATCACTACAAACACTGTTACCGCTATAACTATATAACAGTAGTAACTACATCACTACAAACACTGTTACCGCTATAACTATATAACAGTAGTAACTACATCACTACAAACACTGTTACCGCTATAACTGTATAACAGTAGTAACTACATCACTACAAACACTGTTACCGCTATAACTATATAACAGTAGTGACTACATCACTACAAACACTGTTACCGCTATAACTGTATAACAGTAGTAACTACATCACTACAAACACTGTTACCGCTATAACTATATAACAGTAGTGACTACATCACTACAAACACTGTTACCGCTATAACTGTATAACAGTAGTAACTACATCACTACAAACACTGTTACCGCTATAACTGTATAACAGTAGTAACTACATCACTACAAACACTGTTACCGCTATTACTGTATAACAGTAGTAACTACATCACTACAAACACTGTTACCGCTATAACTATATAACAGTAGTGACTACATCACTACAAACACTGTTACCGCTATAACTATATAACAGTAGTAACTACATCACTACAAACACTGTTACCGCTATAACTGTATAACAGTAGTAACTACATCACTACAAACACTGTTACCGCTATTACTGTATAACAGTAGTAACTACATCACTACAAACACTGTTACCGCTATAACTGTATAACAGTAGTAACTACATCACTACAAACACTGTTACCGCTATTACTGTATAACAGCAGTAACTACATCACTACAAACACTGTTACCGCTATAACTGTATAACAGTAGTAACTACATCACTACAAACACTGTTACCGCTATTACTGTATAACAGCAGTAACTACATCACTACAAACACTGTTACCGCTATAACTGTATAACAGTAGTAACTACATCACTACAAACACTGTTACCGCTATAACTATATAACAGTAGTAACTACATCACTACAAACACTGTTACCGCTATAACTATATAACAGTAGTAACTACATCACTACAAACACTGTTACCGCTATAACTATATAACAGTAGTGACTACATCACTACAAACACTGTTACCGCTATAACTATATAACAGTAGTGACTACATCACTACAAACACTGTTACCGCTATAACTATATAACAGTAGTGACTACATCACTACAAACACTGTTACCGCTATTACTGTGTAACAGTTGCGTTAACTTTACATTATCGACTTCTCCTCCAAAACCACTCGCCCAATTTCATTCAAATGTTGGGTAAATGTTTATTACCTAATGCCGATTCAGATTTGTTCAAATGAAGATGCCCCTCCTCCTGGGTGGTGCCATGCCCCCAAGGGGCACCAAAATCTTTGAAAATCTTCTTCGCATGAACCAGCAGTAGCAACACACAACATCTATAGGGGAGTAGATTCAAGTTTGTTCAAATTGAGTCCCTGGGTTCATATTTGGGATCCCTATGGGAGCCCGAATTTTAACTTAGTGCAATATGAGGACTATTCTTTAAAAATCTTCTTGTTCAGATTCACCAGTCAGAATCATTTCAGTTTTTGGTATACAACATATCTAGGGGGGTACGATTCAAGTTTGTTCAAATTGAGTCCCTGGGTTCATATTTGGGCTCCTTATGGAAGCCCAAATTGTAAGTTGGTGCAATGTGAGGACTATTCTTCAAATATCTTCTTCTTCATATCCACCAGTCAGAATTCTTTCATATTTGGTATACAACATCTCCAGGAAGGTCAGATTTAAATTTGTTCAAATCGAGTCCCTGACTCCCTGGGTTCATATTTGGACTCGCTATGGGAGCCCGAATTTTAACTTAGTGCAATATGAGGGCTATTGTTTAAAAATCTTCTTCTTCAGAATAACCAGTTAGAATCATTTCAGTTTTGGTATACAACATCTCTAAGGGGATACGATTGAAGTTTGTTCAAATTGAGTCCCTGGGTTCATATTTGGGATTCCTATGGGAGCCCAAATTTTAACTTAGTGCAATATGAGGACTGTTCTTTAAAAATCTTCTTCTTTATATCCACCAGTCACAATTCTTTCATATTTGGTATACAACATCTCGAGGGAGGTCAGTTTCAAATTTGTTCAAATCGAGTCCCTGGGTTCATATATGGGCTCCCTATGGGAGCCCAAATTTTAATTTAGTACAATATGAGGAGTATTTTTTTAAAAAATATTCTACTTCAGATCCACCAGTCAGAATTCATTCTTATTTGGTATATAACATCACTAGGAAGCTCGGAAATTCATATTTGGGCTCCCTATGGGATTCTTCTGCTTCAGATCCATCAGTCAGAATCATTTCATTTTTAGCTCACCTGAGCGAAGCTCAGTGGGAGCTTTGCTGATCACATTCCGTCCGTCGTCCGTCGTATGTCGTCGTCCGTCGTCGTCCGGCGTTAACTTTACATTATCGGCTTCTCCTCCAAAACCACTAGCCCACTTTTAATCAAATGTTGGGTAAATGCTTATTGCCTAATGCCAATTTGAAGTTGCCCCTCCCCATGGGTGGTGCCATGCTCCCAAGGGGCAACAAAATCTTTTAAAATCTTCTTCTCATGAACCAGCAGTATCAGAGACTTGATATATGGTATGTTGCTTCCTTTTGAGGTGTAGATTCAGATTTGTTCAGGGGAAGTTCGCAGGGAAATATTCGCCGTCGCTATGGGAGGGGTAAGAATTTTGACCCCGTCCCAAATTTCTGTTTTCCGAGCCGAGGGGCTGATTTGAACCAAATTTTATGTGAGGTATTACTGGGTCACATGTACTTTATTTCGGAATAAAAAAATTTCCAGTTGCACAGTGGGAACCCCAGGAGCTAAAAATAGAAAAAAATTAAAACGTCCACATTTCCAAAACTGCACGGCGCTGACAATTATTAGCTCACCTGAGCGAAGCTCAGTGGGAGCTTTACTGATCACATTCCGTCCGTCGTCCGTCGTCATCTGGCGTTAACTTCACATTATCGACTTCTCCTCCGAAACTACTAGCCCAACTTTATTCAAATGTTGGGTAAATGTTTATTGCCTAATGCCAATTCGGATTTGTTCAAATGAAGTTGGCTCTCACCATGGGTGATGCCATGCCCGAAAGGGACACCAAAATCTTTAAAAATCTTCTTTTCATGAACCAGAATTAGCAGAGACGTGATATTTGGTATGCAGCTTCTATTTGAGGTGTAAATTCAGATTTGTTCAAGGGAACTTCGCGGGGCAATATTCGCCGTCGTTATGGGAGGGGCAAACATCTCTGTTTTCCAAACCGAGAGGCTGATTTGAACCAAATTTGATATGAGGTCTTATCGGGACATAAGTAGTTAATTTATGCCAAAAAAAATTTCCTATCGCCCCATGGGAACCGCGGGAGCTAAAAATAGAAAAAAAAATCAAAAACCCATATCTCCAAAACTGCACGGCACCGAGAATTTTTGTTTGGTGTGAAGCTTTTTTAGGAACAACAGAATGGAATGGTAAAAAAAATTGCTATCGGTTTTATCATAGGGTACTTTTTCGGGACTTTGAAAAAGTGCTGAGTCAGCATTTTTTAACGCTGTGGGTAATGGGGAAAACATTAAAGAATCTTCTTCTCCCAAATCACTGGTCCAAAGGCTTTCATATTTCACATATAACACCATTGGAAGGTTGATTCACATATTGGTTGAAATTAATTCCCTGGTTCCATATATGGGCTCTCTATGGAAGCCCAAATGTTCAAATTAGTGCAATATAAGGAATATTCTTTAAAAATCTTCTTCTTCAGATTCAGCAGTCAGATTTTTTTTATATTTGGTATGCAGCATCCTTAGGGCGGTGAGATTCAAGATTGTTCAATCCAAGTCCCTGAGTTTATATTTGGGCTCCCCGTGGGAGCCCGAATTATAACTTAGTTCAATATGAGGAATATTCTTCAAAAATCTTCTTCTTCACATCCACCAGTCAGAATCTTTTGATATTTGGTATACAGCATTCTTAGTATTTGGGCTTACTGTGGGAGCCCGAATTGTACCGAAATTTCTATTGTCCAAACTGAAAGGCCAATTTGAACCAAATTTGATATGAGGGCTTATTGGGTCATAAGTACCTAATTTATGCCAAAAACATTTTTCCCTTCACCCCATTGGAACTGCAGGAGCTAAAAATAGAAAAAATTTAAAACACCCAAATCTCCAAAACTGCACGGCACTGAGAATTTTTATTTTGTGTGAAGCTTCCTTAGGAACAGCAGAAAGGAATGGTAAAAAAATTGCCATCATTTTTTTTCATAGGGTACTTTTCCAGGACTTTGAAAAAATGCTGAGTCATCATTTTTTAACACTGTGATTAATGGGAAAAACATTACAGAATCTTCTTCTCCTATACCACTGCTCCAAAGGCTTTTATATTTCACAAATACCATCTTTGGAAGTTTCATTCACATGTTTGTTGAAATCAAATCCCTGGGTCCATATTTGGGCTCTCTATGGGAGCCCAAATGTTTAGATTAGTGCAATATGAGGAATATTCTTTAAATTATCTTCTTCTTCCAATCCACCAATCAGAAGCTTTTCAGATTTGGTATGCAGCATCCATAAGGAGTGAGATTCAAGTTTGTTCAATTTGAGTTTCCGGCTTAATATTGGGGCTTTCCATGGGTGGGGTGAGGGGGTGGCAGGGGGTGCATGTTAGGTTCAGGTTTGTTCAAATCCATTTCTTAGTGTTTTTCTATAAAATTTGCCTTTCATGACTTCATTGCTTTGTAGTGTTGATGAACCATGTCTAACTGAATGCGACCCAAAATACTTTGGCAGGTAAGCGATTAACTCGTAGAGTGCTAAGTTTTTTTGGTTGGCAAAATTTTGTTCACATGTTAATGCCTTGTTACAATTTATGGGAGAGTGCCCATGGGCACTCTCCCATAAATTGTAACAAGGCAAATTCACCCAGACTAAATAATATAAAATCAAAAATTAATTGAAGCACACCCACAGAATATGAAACCTTTAAGTTTTGGTACTCACACTTCAGAATAAAGCCCAAAAATGGGTTCTCAGCACTCAACCAGTTAAGACCACTTGGGGCCTCTTGTTTTTTTAAAGAATACCCCTGATTATTATTTAAAAAGAAGTATTGAGCAGGCTCCAATTTACAAACATATCGACTCCATTCGGCGTAGAATTATTGTTTTGTTTTAGAAATTCCGCATTTTTATTCAAAAGCTACAAAGTCAATAATTCGAATAGTTTCAGTCAATAGCTAGTATATTGGTTTATATCTCAGTTTTTAGCATGGGAAGTTGTAAGGCGAAAAAACAGTCTACATAGCTGTGTGTCTTTTTATAATCGGGGATATTATTTTGAAAAAAAAAACTTTTTTCTTTTGATGACGTATCCATTAACTCTGATTCGATTCGAAATTCGATTCGAAATTCGATTCGTTTTTCGCCAATTCGATTCGATATTCGCTTTGATCAAATTCGACAATTCGCAGGTCCCTACCCTTATGATGGGTATATGTGTATTGTGGCTGGAAGGTTCCATATTATAGGTGATCCCGTACAGTTGAAAACAAAGTTATGATCTTAAAATGCTGTTAGTAAGTCTTCTAAGAATATCTGTTCATCCTATTCTTTTGATCACAAAATGAGTAGTCAATGTACAAATAAAAATCCAGTTAATGTGATTAAAGCAAACAAGGACGCTATTGTCAACGTTGCTAGTTGTAGCAAAGAGCAAACCGGAGTTTGATGTAGTAATAATAATAACACTTCGGCCGGCCGCTGATTTGTCGCGGTTCTCGTATGAGAAGGCCTTGGTTACCCATGTTCTACCAACTGCCTCCCTATTCCCGCGCTTCTTCTCTCCCCCCAACACTCGGAGACGAACTGCTTGATGACATCCCTTGCCCCATTCTTCCCAATCTCTCCGATTAGTATATTAACCCTCTCCTTTGAGTCGCCCCCTAACCACATGTCCTTCATTCTCCCATCCCACTTCTCCATTATACTCCCCGTGAATCTTGTTCTTTTAGACTGGTATTTTGGGCATTCTATAAGAAAGTGTTCCAGGGTCTCCACCACGCCCACGTTACACATCTGGCATTCCTTTTCATTGTTTCTCCCAATTTTTCCCCTCAGCTCCAGGGACCGCGACCTCAGCTTGAACAACAGTGACCCCCCAAAGGTGCCATCAAGGTACTCTTCAAAACCAGGCTTCTCTTTATCACGCAGGCCACCCAAAGATGTTTTTGATTTAACTCCCTCTCGCCAATTACGGTTACAATCCTCCATGACCCTTTCCCTGACGATCTTTTTGCCCTGGTTTGCCCCAACGTCAAGGTCCGAGATCTGCATTGAGTAGTGTTCTACTAGCTCCCTCCCTTGGACCATCCACCCCGTCTTGATATTTGAGTTGAAAGTTCTCAGGAACATTACTTTACACCATCGGCTACCGGGGAGATTTACCAAATAATTAAGATAACCGAGTTTCAATAGGTCTATCCTGTCCTGGATCCTCATCCACCCAAGCTCACCCCTGATTACTTCTAGCGCTGCGGCATTACTGGAGCCTGTTATCCATCGGCCTGCATCGCTCTGCAGGATGTCCAAGCTCTTAACAGCTGTCTATTTTAGGGGTACAACTTCCGTATCGTATGTTATACTTGGCAGACCCACCATTTCCCAAATGGTTTTCCCCACGAAAACCTTATTGAAACTGTTTCTCCCTATAAGTTTCATTTGGTTAAGGATTCGCTTCCCCTTCAGAATCAATTTATGTGTGTGGTTTCGGTAGATGCCTCTTCCTGTGATGTTTATATTTACCCCCAGGTACTCATAGTCAGTAGTCTCTCCTACACTAAGAAGTCTACTGCTACCTTCCGGAATGCAGAACTCCCCCACTCTCCACCTTCGAGTGGGGTCCACTTTGCGGCCCACGGGTATAACTTTGCTCTTGCTTTCATTAAGTTCGAGTATCCATTTGCTCCCATATTTCCCAACTATTTCCAGCATCTTCGCTAACCCATCTTCGCTTTCTGACACTAGCACCATATCGTCTGCAAAAAATAGCCCTGGGATCTTCAAGTCACCAACTGCAACCCCCTCGTCGCTATGCAGGAGTTCATCTCCTAAACCTTTGATGTGCAATCCAAAAAGAATTGGCGAAAGGATACACCCCTGTTTTAGGCCTATCTCCATAGGCACACGTTTTGTTGTAATGTTACCCAGGCTAAGTTCACTCTGTACATCTTTATATAATGCTTTCGCAATCCCAACAAACTCGCCCCCAAGCCCAGAGCCTCCAGCTTGCGCCACATACCCTCCCTCCATACTCTATCGTATGCCTTTTTAACATCCAAAAAAGGCCATGAACATCTTTTCCTTTTTAGCTTTCGCGGATTCTATCATTTGGGATAGCGTGAAAAGATGGTCAGTGACTCTCCTTCCCTTCCTGAAGCCATTCTGGATTTCTCCCCAAAAACACCCTTCTCTTCAGTCACCTCCTCTAATCTCCCATACAGGACTTTACAAAAGACTTTTCCAATGTTGCTGCTGACAGAGATCCCTCCATAGTTATCCAAGACGTCTTTTCCCCCTTTTTGTGAATAAATGTCACTTTACTTTCCCTCCACTCCTTTGGGACCTCTTGTTTTTCTATGGCTAAATTGAATAGGGCAGTTAGGCTTTCCAAGAGTTCCTCTCCCCCTTTTTTGATAAACTCGTTAGGAATTTTGTCCACCCCTCCCGCTTTTCCATTCCTCAATTTTGAGATCACCCATCGCGCCTCCTCAGTTTTGATTTCGCTGCACACGAAGTCCGATAGATTTTCCTCGACCTGGTTCGGACACTCTGGTGGGTTCCCCATGCCCCATCGCATATCGTTTACCTTTTTCCAGTGCTTGACTAGTTCTAATGCGATTTGGTCTCGCTCTTCTGTAACTCTGCCATCTACTTTAATGCTCTGTGGGTTATTCCCTTTGTTACGTTTGTTCACCCATTTCCAAAATACGCTCGAACTCGACCCCCCTGTCGTATTTATCGTCCTAATAAGACTGCTATTTCGCACTCTCCGGTTGTCGTCTTTAATCTTGTTTACTTTATTTCGTGCTTGTTGGTATTTGCTACCATGGTCTCATTGCTTTCCACCCCCTTAAGTTTTCTACTTCTCCTGTATGCAGCACATTTAGCTTTTCTAACCTTTATGGCCCTTTTCAGTTTTTCGTTCACTCTGTACCCAAGTTCCCGTGTTGGCACCCTAATCTTTCCTACACTTTTCTTCCCTGCCTCCTCTAGGCTCGCAACTATGGCGTCGGCCATCTTCTGGACACTACCCCCTTGTGTACGGCTGCAAGCTTTGGTTTCAGTTTTTCTTCGAACTTCGCCCAGTCGGCATCCTTTTTGAGTTCCCAAACCTCATTGAAGCTTCCTTTCCTTTTCTCCAGGTTTTTGGCCCTCACCGTCACTGTAATCAAGTTGTGATCACTATCCAACCCCATTTTGCCCTCATCATCCACTTCTACCCTTATCACCTCCCTCCATAAATTAATATCTGTGAGAATGTAGTCAATTATTGATTTTCTGTCGTTTCTCTCCCAGGTCCATTTCCCCTTACATCTAGCGTCCCTGTTCAGAATCTTCAGACCGAGCTCATTTGTGAAGTTCAACAGCTTCCTTCCATTCCTGTTGACTTTCTTGTCCCCACCCTCTATGCCTTCTTCCTTGTCACCTATGTGTCCATTAAAGTCGCCCATCAGAATTATACCGAGCCCCCTGTTTTCTAGTTCAGTGATATTGGACCTTAGTGTTGAGTATATCGAGTCATTCCACTCGGGTTTACTTCCCTCCACCGCACAGTACACAATCCCAAGGGCAATACTTTTTTTTCTCAGACTGATCGTTACCCATCCAATTTCTTTTGACACCTCAGCCGATGTGATGATATCTTCCAGATCTGTGATCAGTGACGGTTTTAAATCCTTTTTAATGTACATGCCTACCCCTCCCCCTTTTTCTGGCCTTCCGTTCGCCCTACACCTATCCACACACACCCGCTTACTTGGTCTACACGTTCCTCGTGTCTTACCCACGTCTCGCTTAAGCCCATGACATCAAACTCTTCTGCCTCGATCAATGTAGCAATTTCACTTACTTTCCGGTGGAGACCCTGGATGTTGCTATAACCCACTTTCAGGGTACCGAGGTTCATTGGCTTCCGCCTATTGGGCCAATTGTTTTCTGGCACTAGTCTTGGTAAAGTTATTCTGTCCCCCTCACTCTTGTTCACCCCACCTATGTCCACTCTAGTTATACTTGCCTCTGACCTCCCACCCCGCTCCTCTCCAAAAAAGGCTCTGCTACCCGTAGAAATTTATCCCCCAATACCCGTTTACCCACCCTGCTAAGATTCAGCCCGTCATGCCCGTGCATGCCCCCATTGCCCCAAAACGTGTCCCAATGGTCGATGAAGGGAATTCCCAGATCAACACAGTAGTCCTCTAACTCTTCATTTAGCGCCAAAATCCTTGAGTTCCGTTCGTCCCCACCTCCAAGGACAGGAAGGACCCCGGATACGACTACCCTTGCATTCCTACTTTGCAGTTTGCCGACTAAGCCTCTATACGACTCCACCAAACTTTCTGACCTTCTCTCCCTGATATTGTTGGTCCCCACATGGACCACCACTACCGGTTCCGGTCCTGACCCTGCCACAATGCCATCTACCCGGTCCCTGAGATCCTCCACCTTCGTCACCGGAAAGCACAAGACTGTTCGATTGGAACTATCAGGACCACAAACTACATTGTCAATCCCACGTGCTGCTCTCCGCTACAACTAATTTTCTTCTTCTGGCCCCAGTTCCTATATCATCTGCACCTCCTCTCGTTTTGCAAGCTCCTGGCCCCCTCTTTCTCTTGACCGCCCTCCTCACCCCGACTGGCCTATCATCATCAACAACCATCTCACCCCACACTTCCCCCCTCACTCTCGTCTCCAGGGGTATGAGAGTCTAAAACACTAAATCTGTTTTCTAAACGCCGCCTAGCAACCTTGGCAGCCTTACGCCGACTCTGGCTTCCGGACTCGACGCAGCCCTGACCTGACGCCACCTTCCGAATTTTCCTACTAGATCCCCCTCCTCAGTTACACCCTCCACATCAAGCATTATTCCCCCACGTTTCCTGCTTCCCAGTTGCCTCCTTGAGTCCACAACGACCTTCCACCCACCTTCCACCTCACCATCGTAGGTAACCTTTAACGGGGTAACTCCAGATACACCGGCCCTCCCCAACCTCCCTCTCAGCTCTGCAATCTCCCGCTCGAATCCAACACACTTCTCTAACAACTGTAAAATATCCCTGCAATTCGCACATACCCCACTACTCTCCATTGACCGACCACCACCATACCTCATATTACACTGTCTGCATGCCTCCGGATCCTCACTCTCCCCCACCTGCACCCCTCGACTCACCTCCCCCAGACCTCCCTTAACACCCATACTTACCTCCGTCTGAACACCCGTCGTACACTTACCATTCATGATTACAAATATTATACACAATCCAATGACCGAAAACGACAAAAACACCAGGACAACAAACACACACGAAAAAAGGCAACTAAGGAAAACAAACAACAAAACCGGAAAAACCTATCACCTAAACCTCCTTATTACACCCTACGATCCTCCCCAAACACACTTGCAAAACTAAATATATAAAAACTTCCCTGAAATAAAACTAATATTAAAAAAATACTTATAAACAGTTCCGAGCAGAAAATTTTCTTCTTCTCTTCGTGAGTAGTGTTCACTAATATGTGAAAGATTCTATTGGGGTGTTTGAGTTTTACGTTGCTCCCACCTTCCAACTCCAGCCAAAAAGATCCACGATTGTGTAGTCGATAAGACAAATCTTCAATGGTGTCAGCACTGATGAATCGTTCTCTTCCAGACAGTTGGACTCAATACAACACTAACATAATAATAATAACACTTTGGCCAGCCGCTGATTTGTCGCGGTTCTCGGACGAGAAGGCCTTGGTTACCCCTGAACTCCCAACTGCCTCCCATTTCCCACGCTTCTCCTCTCCTCCCAACATTCGGAGACGAACTGCTTGATGACATCCCTTGCCCAATTCTTCCCAATCTCTCCGATTAGCACATTAACCCTCTCCTTTGAGTCTCCCCCTGACCACATGTCCTTCATTCTCCCGTCCCACTTCCCCATTATACTCCCAGTGAATCTCATTCTTTTAGACTGATGCTTTGGGCATTCTAGAAGGAAGTGTTCCAGGGTCTCCACCATGCCCAAGTTACACATCTGGCACTCCCTTTCACCGTCTTTCCCAATTTTTCCCCTCAGCTCCAGGGATCGCGACCTCAGCTTGAACAGCAGTGACCCCCCAAAGGTGCCAACTAGGTACTCTTCAAAACCTGGCCTCTCTTTATCACGCAGGTCACCCAAAGACCTCTTTGATTTGACCCCCTCTCGCCAATTACGGTTACAATCCTCCATGACCCTTTCTCTGACGATTTTTTTACCCTGGTTTGCCCCAACGTCCAGGTCCGAGATCTCCAATGAGTAGTTCTCTACTAGCTCCCTCACTTGGACCATCCAACCCGTTTTGATATTTGAGTTGAAAATTCGCAGGAACATTACTTTACACCATCTGCTGTCGGGGAGATTCACCAAATAATTAAAATAACCGAGTTTCAACAGGTCTATCCTGTCCTTGATCCTCATCCTCCCAAGCTCACCCCTGATTGCTTCTAGCGCTGTGGCATTACTCGACCCCGTTATCCATCGGCCTGCATCGTTCTGTAAGATTTCCAAGCTCTTTACGGCCGTCTGGTTTAGGGGTACCACTTCCGTACCGTATGTTATACTTGGCAGCCCCACCATTTCCCAAATGGTTTTCCCCACGAAAACCTTGTTGAAACTGTTTCTCCCTATAAGTTTCATTTGATTAAGGATTCGCTTCCCCTTCAGAATCAATTTATTTGTGTGGTTTCGGTAGATGCCTCTTCCTGTAATGTTTATATTTACCCCCAAATACTCGTAATCACATGTCTACACTGAGAAGTTTGCTGCTCCCTTCCATCACTAATGAAGTAAACCCTATATTAATATTGACCATTGACGCAATGTGTGTAGTCAACATGCTTCCTCACTCTCTCTCCTGATATTGCTAATGCTACAGATGTTGCCAACATATTTCTTGATATCATCAAATGATGAGATCAGAGTTATGTTTGGTTAGTATACACCACGTTCAATGAAGGAAGCAGCAAAGACGACGACAGGTATACATCACCATTTGAATGAAGACAATGAAATCAGTGCACTGTCGGGAACCCCCGGCTCCTGAAGCTTTGTTGGAACTTTTATATTGAAAGTACAAGAGGGGTTGTAAGATAAATGAATGAAGAATAGACGGATTCCACTGTACAGAAATGTTTGAAGATGTTATAAAAGTGGATGGAGATCTAGACCAATAAAACTGTGAATCTACAAATGTCACTTGAACACCCACAAAATATGATTTACCGACAATTTAATCGCATCATAATTTATTTAGATATTTAACCCTTTCAATCCTAGCGGCCGTTTTTCCGTCCAGGAACATGATACGTCATAATGTCTTTAAACAGGACGGCTGTTCAGTAACAGTGTGGGGTAGACCAATCAATATTTTCAACGTGCAGCCCCGAGGCTGCACGTTGAAAATATTGATTGGTCTACCCGAAATAATGAATGTGGACTCTTCTAATTGCTGCCATTGAACTGCATGGTAGATACCACTAGAGTTCAAAGGGTTAATGGCGAAAAGCACCTGCTTGTTTCAACAGAGGGTACATCAACATCTCATAAATGGTTACTCACTTCAGCCTGATGGCTTGCGCGGGTACAATGTCTCATTGTGTACTGAGGCATACAGTACGTTGATGATGCATTTGTCTTCAATCACGACTAACGCCACTTGTATGACGTTAGTGGGTTAGGGAGTCTGGTAGCTACTCACAGTTGCTCGGTAGTTCTTTCCAGGCATTCCGGCTTCCTCCACTCGTAAAACTGTCCGGCACAAGGTGACCTTGGCTGCTGAAAGAGTCGTTAAATCCCAATAAATATATAAACTGATGGTTACTGCGTTACCTCCAATGGAGAACATTTTTGTCCGATACCATCTCCTGTGAAATATTTACATACATTTAGGCGAGCATTTAGAGCCCTTTCTTTATACTGAAAGACCCCTACACTGATTGTGGGGCCCATTTTGGTAATGATTTTGGTATTTTATTCATATAAAAGTTCAGTGGGTGTTTGAAAATGTTTAAGTGGATATTAACATACATTTACATTAACTATTAATAACTATGATATAGTTCAACATTGGCGAATGTATGAAGAATTTTGACATTTGAGCCGTCATTTTGAAAGGGGTGACTAAAACCTTAAGACGGACTCCCAGAATTTGACAAGTTGATATTATCTTATTTTGAGTTCAACACGCATATTAAACAAAAAACATCACTTTCGGCAAAAAACATGAAGTAGAATACATATGCCCCTCCCCTCCCCCTCCCCCCAAGACTACGGGGTACGTTCTGAATGTCAACCGTAATACTGGAAAATGAACTCCATCATTTATTATGAACGTATGTTAGATTAGTGGGTAAGGTGGTATCGTGGTATGTTCCCCCCCACCCCCCACCCCCGCTCCCCCAGACTACGGGGTACGTTTTGAATGTCAACCGTAATACTGGATTAATGAACTCCATCATTTATTATGAACGTATGTTAGATTAGTGGGTAAGGTGGTATCGTGGTATGTTCAGAGCTAGGTGTGTCGGTACCAAGCCGTATGTTAGATTAGTGGGTAAGGTGGTATCGTGGTATGTTCAGGGCTAGGTGTGTCGGTACCGAGCCGCATGTTAGATTAGTGGGTAAGGTGGTATGGTGGTATGTTCAGGGCTAGGTGTGTCGGTACCGAGCCGCATGTTAGATTAGTGGGTAAGGTGGTATGGTGGTATGTTCAGGGCTAGGTGTGTCGGTACCGAGCCGCATGTTAGATTAGTGGGTAAGGTGGTATCGTGGTATGTTCAGGGCTAGGTGTGTCGGTACCGAGTCGCATGTTAGATTAGTGGGTAAGGTGGTATGGCGGTATGTTCAGGGCTAGGTGTGTCGGTACCGAGCCACATGTTAGATTAGTGGGTAAGGTGGTATGGTGGTATGTTCAGGGCTAGGTGTGTCGGTACCGAGCCGCATGTTAGATTAGTGGGTAAGGTGGTATGGTGGTATGTTCAGGGCTAGGTGTGTCGGTACCGAGCCGCATGTTAGATTAGTGGGTAAGGTGGTATGGTGGTATGTTCAGGGCTAGGTGTGTCGGTACCGAGCCGCATGTTAGATTAGTGGGTAAGGTGGTATCGTGGTATGTTCAGGGCTAGGTGTGTCGGTACCGAGCCGCATGTTAGATTAGTGGGTAAGGTGGTATCGTGGTATGTTCAGGGCTAGGTGTGTCGGTACCGAGCCGCATGTTAGATTAGTGGGTAAGGTGGTATGGTGGTATGTTCAGGGCTAAGTGTGTCGGTACCGAGCCGTATGTTAGATTAGTGGGTAAGGTGGTATGGTGGTATGTTCAGGGCTAGGTGTGTCGGTACCGAGCCGCATCCCCCACCCCCCACCCCCCCCGCTCCCCCAGACTACGGGGTACGTTCTGAATGTCAACCGTAATACTGGATTAAAGAACTCCGTCATTTATTATGAATGTATGTTAGATTAGTGGGTAAGGTGGTATCGTGGTATGTTCCCCACCCCCACCCCACCCCCACCCCCACCCCCAGTACCGAGCCGCATGTTAGATTAGTGGGTAAGGTGGTATCGTGGTATGTTCAGGGCTAGGTGTGTCGGTACCGAGCCGCATGTTAGATTAGTGGGTAAGGTGGTATCGTGGTATGTTCAGGGCTAGGTGTGTCGGTACCGAGCCGCATGTTAGATTAGTGGGTAAGGTGGTATCGTGGTATGTTCAGGGCTAGATGTGTCGGTACCGAGCCGCATCTGTGGAACCTCCATGATGTTTAGTTAATTTTTAGGTCTGTTTCGCTCAACCTGTTTGGGTGATTGTTTGAAACGGCGATATACAATTAAATGCTATGCAGTACACCCGCAGGGGTCTTCCATTGAGGTTCTGTGTAAGTAAAGAAAATTAGTTCACTTTGAAATTCCCACTTCTAATATTCCATCAATTCAAATTAAATAGTAATCTAATTTTCCTTTCTTATGTAACACCTTAATTGAAAACCCGTAAATAGTAATCTAATTTTCCTTTCTTATGTAGCACCTTAATTGAGAACCCGTAAATAGTAATCTAATTTTCCTTTCTTATGTAGCACCTTAACTGAGAACCCGTAAATAGTTTGAATCTAATAATCGATGTTAACGGATTAGATAACTCCGCCACAGAATTGATATGTCCTTGATTAATAATTACACACAATTAATATGTTCTAAAATTATGTTTTTAATAAGAATAAGCAGACTCTGGCTTGTGTGATCACTTATTTGTACTGAGTTACCTTTGAATGTACCTATCAATATGTTTACATATACTGTTATTCACTATCTGTTTGTACTGAGTGACATTTAAATGTACCTATCAACATGTTTACATATACTGTTACTCACACTCTATTTGTACTGAGTGACCTTTGACCTATTAACATGTTTACATATACTGTTACTCACTATCTAGTGGTACTGAGTGACCTTTGACCTATCAACATGTTTACATATATTGTTCCTCACAATCTATTTGTACTGAGTGACCTTTGACCTATCAACATGTTTACATATACTGTTACTCACTATCTATTTGTACTGAGTGACCTTTGACCTATCAACATGTTTACATATACTGTTACTCACTATCTAGTGGTACTGAGTGACCTTTGACCTATCAACATGTTTACATATACTGTTACTCACTATCTATTTTTAGCGCACTGATTGTTTGTTTGGGTCATACTTGTTTACTTGAAATAAGACAGAATCATCTAAAAACTTAATGAGGTGATTTAATTCAACCAATCAGCAGTCGGTAAAATATAAGAACCTTGGAGGAATTTCTCATTCGGGAACTTTCTGCTTAAAATTGATAAAATATCTTCTGCTAACAGACTTCTGACGTTTATTCATCTCATTCAACTGATTGAGAAGTGACAATTATTCAACATTCATTGTACATTGGATATTATTATTACAGGACAGTGCATTATTATAATCAGTAGCTGAGTTTATTATATATATTCTACGGAATATTGTTTGTGATCTGTGTGTGGGAAAGGTATTTCCAAATATTTGAAAAGAGTATATACTACTTGTGAACCAGAATTTACTTTTGTGAAAGGTTCAGAGTTCTGTTGGAGTATTTTAAAACTACCAGGAGAGCCAATACCAATAAGATATTAACCCTTTGAACTCTCGTGGTATATAGGCTAAGGAATATTGTTTGTGATCTGTGTATCTTTGTGCACTAGAAAAGTATTTCCAACTTTTTGAAAAGGGTTCGTTTATACTACCTGTGAACAAAAATTTACTTCTGTGAAAAGTTCAGGGTTCCACTGGAGTATTTTATTTATTTATTTATTTATTTATTGATGTTTAAGATCACATACTTATGCACGATGGCGAATCGTGACCGTGGCAGTTGTACGGGTGGAGGAAACCGGAGTACCCGGATAGAACCACCGAACATCGACGAGCAACTGTCAGCTCCTCAACATACTATGTTCAAGCTCCGTTCAAGCAGGGTTACAGCGATTGAAGAAATGCGCACTATCGACGTGGAGTACGCCTTAGTACACGGCCTCATCGTGCCCCCATGTAGGCAACCGGGATAAAGTGCCATGCCGAAGGACACAGCGCGGGCCGTCCTGGGCGGGGATCGAACTCGGGACCTCTAGCATAGACGTCCAACAGTCTACCACTGAGGCACCGCGCTCCCGCTGGAGTATTTTAAAACTACCAGGAGAGCCAATACCTATAAGATATTAACCCTTTGAACTCTCGTGGTATATAGTCTAAGGAATATTGTTTGTGATCTGTGTATCTTTGTGCACTAGAAAAGTATTTCCAACTTTTTGAAAAGGGTTCGTTTATACTACATGTGAACAAAAATTTACTTCTGTGAAAAGTGGAGTACGCCTTAGTACACGGAGTCATCGTGCCCCCATGTAGGCAACTGGGATAAAGTGCCTTGCCCAAGGACACAACGCGTACCGTCCTGGACGGGGATCGACCTCGGGACATCTAGCATAGACGTCCAACAGTCTACCACTGAGGCACCGCGCTCCCGCTGGAGTATTTTAAAACTACCAGGAGAGCCAGGATCGATCTCGGGACCTCTAGCATAGAAGTCCAACAGTCTACCACTGAGCCACCGCGCTCCCGCTGGAGTATTTTAAAACTACCAGGAGAGCCAATATCAATAAGATATTAACCCTTTGAACTCTAGTGGTATCTTCCATGCCAGTTCAATGGAAGCTCTTGGAAGAGTCCATATTCATTGTTTGGGGTAGACCAATCAATATTTTTAATGTGCAGCCTCGGTTGGTCGTTTGGTCTACCCCACACATTTACTGAGCAGCCATCCTATTTTATGACGTTATGACGTATCATGTTTCTGGTCGGAAAAAGCGGCCGCTAGGGTTCAAATGGTTAATGTGCTTTGAATTTTCTGAATGCTTTATGTAAAGTTATTGGAGACTGTGGAATTTTTGAATGAATATTTCATTGTGATTTATTGGATACTGTTTCCGCAGACACATACTTGGACATTATCATCTGGAAAGGTTCTTCATAACTGAATTCCATTGAACTTTGTTTTGAGCTACCCGATAAGTATATCTGTTTTATTTTTTTCCAAAGCGCACATCGCAAAAATATTGTAGAATTTTCTTTTCATATAATTTTCGTTATTACGTTACAGAACAGTTATTTGGCTTTTCCCTCTTGAAAAATCATTTGTTTTTCTACGGATTTTTTTCCCCACACATTTTATCCGTACGATTCTGAAGCCAGTTTCGAACCGATTTGCCCACAATTTTGTAAACGTCATCTAAATATGTACCGAAGCGAACTTTTTGATTTAAACCTTCTTTTGACGGAATTTGCAAAAAACTGTCAAAATTAGGGTTCATCTAAACTTTCACAAATACGTCTTGTTGATTTTATTTAAAATTCATCACCGTTAGATTGTGACACTACAGTTGCTACATGTATACAACAGATATTGGGCTGAGCGTCTGTTGATCCGCCACAGGGTGTCAAACATCAGACACTTTGATGAATGGGCTGTTTTTTTTTTGGGCACCCACTGGACCAAAAAGGATGCAGGAGAGATGAACAAACCTTCCTTTAATGGAAGGGAAATTTACCAAAGAACATTTCCAAAAACCAAGCCTTTACCCATTTTGGTCTGGTTAAACAGCGGTACCCCACAAAAAACTAAAATTTCCTGTTTTCCGTGAATTTCTCTAAAGTCATCATGCACATTTTCCAGAGAAAATGACCATTCATAGGTCTTCGTGTGACAAAATAAGATGCATGGGCAAGCCATTCCAGTAAGCATTTGTTAACCCACCACAGGCTCTTGAACATCGACATTTTGATAAAATGGGCTGTATCCGTGCACCAAAAGCATCCAGCGTGTACCCGAAAGATAAACATAATTAAGAAATAATGCGAGTTATGAAGCTTGTGCTGAAAATTGTCGGTGTATATCTCATAAACCGAAGGAAAACAACAGTTATTTCTAATAATTTAATCCGGCTGTAATATTAAAATATAAAAACTATGTGTACGTAAACGAAAAACTTTTAATTTTTGCAAAAGACAACAGTCAAACTCAGGAAAGTGTGCCACAAACAGGTCACGCCAATCATTGTCAAATTGTTTGTTGTTTTGATTTTCGATCGAAGACGACAGATATTTAGCAAGTCACGTAACAATATCATTAAAAACATTTTTTTAAGTTCCCCCAAAATCATGTTTGTATGTATGATCTTTTATTCGTCTCCCACTTCGGTATACTTTATTAAAGTCAATTGTTCCCGAGAAATTATTATTATATTCTCGCTGACTGGAGGCGATGAAAAATCGATCATTGATCTTTGTTTACAAGCTTGTTATCCATCTATCAGTCTGCCGTCACGCCCTCACGGTGACAATTGGATTGAGTGGGCGGGGCTTCCAGAGTCTTCAAAGTTGGATCGGATGAGTGCGAACGTGTAGACATTCCAAATCACGTATTTGGTTTATACGATTTTGACGACTTTCACGCTGTATGCTTTCAACCAATCAAACGCAGAGGCGGGGCAAATGATTAAATTATTTTCCTTTTTTAGAAGTGGAATTCTCAGAGGATCATTTCTGTAAGTTATGCGAGTGTTCAAAAAAACCAAGCATTAACCCGTTTTGGGCTGGTTAAAGAGCGATGCCCCTCAAAAGCTAAAAACATAATATTTTCCGTGGATTTCTCTTAAAACATCTTGTAAGTTTTTAAGAAAAATTTGCCATTCGCGAGTGGTGGTGTGATATTACAAGTTGTTTGGACAAAATATAGCAGTAAGCATTTGTTAACCCTCCACAGGCTCTCAAACATTGAAATTTTGATAAAACTGTCTGTTTTCAGGTACCCACATCACTCATGGTGTAGACAAGAGATAAACGTAACTTCCTTTTTGGCAGTGGAACTCACCGAGGATAACGTTTTTCAGTGATAAGAGTATTAAAAAAAAAAAAACAAGCCGTAATCCCTTTTGGGCTTTTGGGCTGGTTACACAGTGATACCCACCAAAAGCGTATAATTCACGTTTTCCTTGGATTTCTCTAAAACATTTTGCAGATTTTCAAGAAAAATTGGCCATTCGCAGGTCATTGTGTGACATTACAAGTTGCATGAAGATATATTTCGGTAAGGGTTTGTTAACCATTCACAAACGGCCAAACTTCAAAATTTTCGATAGATTTGAGATAAAATGGCCTATTTTCAAATTGCCACAACACCCAATGAACATACATGTGTAAAACAAGCATAACTCCTTCTGTAAGGCTTATATTTGTCGGACAGCGATATTGATATTAACCCTCTCCACAAATAATGATGATTTTAACCTAAATGTTGTTTATCAAATTGAGTCATTTGAGACTACTATTGCCATCTTTCCAGTGGCGTAGGAGATGGGCCTGTCGGGCCCGCATTGCTGGGGGGGGGGGGGGGGCTAGAAGGGGGCCCCCGTCTTGAAGGACGCCTAAAGCTGGAAGAAAGAGGGAAAGGGAGAGAGAGCGAGAGAGAGAGAGAGTAAAAAAGAGTAGAGGAAGAGAGATAAATAAACGATAGCAGGGGATAGAATGAAAGAAACAAATAGATAGGAGGAATGGGGCTGACAGAAAGAAAAACAACAGGAGCAAAGTGTGTTGTTGTCTCATGTCAAAGTGAATGCAATGTGGCAATGTGGCGACTGCTACACACAGACTCGAGTCGCTGGCAAAAAAAGCTTACGTCGTGACTAGTTTCAGTATCAGTGTTTTAGTTTCAGTTTAGTGTCCACTTGTATCATTCTTATTCTTAGAATCTATTCATTTCTGTGTACTGTGTAATGTGCAGTAGTTTGTGAGACAAGACATTCTAGTAGGCTATTTCTCAGGACATCAAGAGGGGCACTTTGTCAAGGTGATAGCAAAAGTTGCGATTTTGTTGTATAAAAGTGCATATATCTTTGATAATTTTCCTCATTCGGGCCAAGGTATAAGGATGTATGTTTATATAACGGACCCCGAAAACCGATTTGTCACTCAAACAGACCAGCAATAATTCAAGTGCTGGTAACTAAGCATGAAATTTAATGTCCGTTGTTGAGCATTTGTTGAACGCCACATGTGTGGTCTGGATAAAACATTAAAGGTTGTAAAAGCCAGTATTCTCCTATAATCATTATCTTCGTAATTACGAACAGTTAAGAGGTTATTATGATGTAAACGGTACATCGTATTTGTTCTGGACACATCCATATCACGCATCTATCCTGTCTCCGAAATGTCAAAAGATACCAAAATGTGAGTCTTTCAAAGGAACGATAAAGCGAATATTAAATTAAAATAGATCAAAGCGGCCAAGTTCAAGAGAAGCGATTGAACTGAGAATTAATGTTCTAGCTGTGGAAATAAAAATCGGGGGATTTCTCTAAAAATTCATTTCAGTCTGACGGTGTGTAAGGCTGTGGGTCGTTGCGTGTAGATGGGAATGTCCCATGTTATAGGTTAGGGGAGGTGCCGCAACGGTGCGAAAGAAGAGGCACGTTGTGATGTAGGGGGCCACAGAGCTCCTATTTAGAATAAAAGCAGTCGCGGGCCAAGTCGGTGGCCATATATGAGAATAGGATCAGAAACACGAAGTACGAGCTCAGAGAGCTATCCGCATTAGGTAAACGGCAATACCTGCTTTAGAAAGCAAGCCATACGCAGGAAGAGTAGGCTTTGCCTGTATGAACATTATTATTCTGACACAAACGTAAGAGAGAATTTAACCCCATTGGTGGCGACTACTTGTGGGAAAAGCGTCAAGTAAAGTGACAAAAAGCAGAGTGCCATTCCGTCACATGTTAGAGCAGAGGCCTCCGATAAAGTGGCAATACACGTTAGTGGCCGTGCGACGGCAGTAGTAGAGTGCCATTCCGTCACATGTTAGAGCAGAGGCATCCGATAAAGTGGCAATACACGTTAGTGGCCGTGCGACGGCAGTAGTAGAGTGCCATTCCGTCACATGTTAGAGCAGAGACATCCGATAAAGTGGCAATACACGATAGTGGCCGTGCAACTGCAGTAGTAGAGTGCCATTCCGTCACATGTTAGAGCAGAGGCATCCGATAAAGTGGCAATACACGTTAGTGGCCGTGCGACGGCAGTAGTAGAGTGCCATTCCGTCACATGTTAGAGCAGAGACATCCGATAAAGTGGCAATACACGTTAGTGGCCGTGTGATGGCAGTAGTAGAGTGCCATTCCGTCACATGTTAGAGTAGAGACATCCGATAAAGAGGCAATACACGTTAGTGGCCGTGTGACGGCAGTAGTAGAGTGCCATTCCGTCACATGTTAGAGTAGAGGCATCCGATAAAGTGGCAATACACGTTAGTGGCCGTGCGACGGCAGTAGTAGAGTGCCATTCCGTCACATGTTAGAGTAGAGACATCCGATAAAGTGGCAATACACGTTAGTGGCCGTGCGACGTCAGTAGTAGAGTGCCATTCCGTCACATGTTAGAGTAGAGACATCCGATAAAGTGGCAATACACGTTAGTGGCCGTGTGACGGCAGTAGTAGAGTGCCATTCCGTCACATGTTAGAGTAGAGGCATCCGATAAAGTGACAATACACGTTAGTGGCCGTGTGACGGCAGTAGTAGAGTGCCATTCCGTCACATGTTAGAGTAGAGACATCCGATAAAGTGGCAATACACGTTAGTGGCCGTGCGACGGCAGTAGTAGAGTGCCATTCCGTCACATGTTAGAGTAGAGACATCCGATAAAGTGGCAATACACGTTAGTGGCCGTGCGACGGCAGTAGTAGAGTGCCATTCCGTCACATGTTAGAGTAGAGACATCCGATAAAGTGGCAATACACGTTAGTGGCCGTGTGACGGCAGTAGTAGAGTGCCATTCCGTCACATGTTAGAGTAGAGGCATCCGATAAAGTGACAATACACGTTAGTGGCCGTGCGACGGCAGTAAAAGGTTAAAGTGAAGAGGCGACCAAGGAACAAATATCAGCGAAAAGGAGGAAAAAACAGCGACAACGGAGAATTTGGGTCCGCAAGTGGCTCAAAAACTGTGTGGGTAGGGGGTGATTGACGTTTTGTTTTCTTATTCTTTTGGATTCCACGTAAGTTATAAATTATCATATTTATTTATATGTATTAAAATTGTTGTTTTCAGTGAACCCCTGTTGATTTATGCTTTTCGAGGAAAATTTATTAACCCCTTCAGGATAAGAACCACCCCAACAAAGGTGAAACGGGCGGGTTTGTTACGGTGAGACATATGCTCACGCACAGATTGAGGCGACACACCTCGAGTTTCGGCTGAATACGCGGCGTGAATCTATTTCCCCCATCAACGACACGCCCAGGTTTCCGACATCTGGCGAGGAAAACACCAGGATCTTCCTAAAAAGTAACAATTTAAAAGATCAAAATCAACAGGCTCACTCAATGACAATTTTAATACTTGCTTCAGTTTTAATGTTCATACAGGTTGGCGCATTGAAATGTAAATAATTGTCATAAGTTGTATAGGGGTTAATCATTGGTTAAATTGGATTTTAAATTCGATCGGCGAATTTAAAATACCGGTGGTGGAAATTCTCGCGTAATAATAGGACGCAGTGTGGGGTAAGCAATAATTAACCCTTGAGGTAAAAAAAAGATTGTGTGGGATTTTTTTGTGATAATTCTCAATAATGGATACCCGAAACTTAGAATAATTGATTAGTATGGGAGAGCGGTTGGGCTTCGTGGGTAGTGAATTACAAAAAAAATTGTGAGAGATGAACAAAATCGTGTAGCGAAAGAAATGTGTGCAGAGTTTGAGCGGCAGGTTACGTTGAAGCACGAGGGGCCGAACATGAGAAAGAAATACAGGTTGAGCGTGAAAGAGCTGATAGGGAGGCTGCGTTATAGCGTGAAAGAGCTGATAGAGAAGCTGCGTTAGAGCGTGAAAGGGGAGAGCGAGCGCGCGAGGAGGCTGAAATAGGGCGTGAGGAGGCTGAACGAGAACACAAGAGGGAAACGGAAATTTTAAAGACCAGGGCGCAGTTACCCGGAGCTAATAGTGGAGAAAGACCCGTGGGAAACGTGAGAGCACCTTACCCCCAGTTGCCAAAGTTCAGTCAACAGACTAATGACATTGACGCTTACTTGCAGAGGTTCGAAAGTTTGCCAGGATTGGCCCGATTCTGCCTGGAGGTCAGTCATTATCCGCTGCTGGCGGGCAAGTCTCTCCAAGTATATGTGAGCATGCCCCTAATCAAGCTAATGACTACAGTGAGCTGAAAAAGGCTATACTGAAGAGGAACCAGCTCACCGAGGAGGGTTTCGGGACGAAATTCAGAGAATGTAAGGCTGAGAAGGGTGAAAGTGTGTACCAGTTTGTGTCAAGGGCCACGAGGTATTTCGACAGGTGTGTCGAATTTTCTGAAATTGAACAGTAATTTCCCTCCCTGAAACAATTACTTATCAGGGAGCAGTTTATGTGACCGTGTGCCCCCGAGATGGCATTGTTTGTTAAGGAGAGGAAGCAAAGTAGCGTGGTGAAAATGACTTGGGTGGCCGAGCAATATTTAGAGGCTCATGGGGGAGGTTTAACCCAAGGTAGACCGGGCAGGAATGTGAGAAACGGAGTTGCAAAGGCACCCGTAAGAACCTGGGCCACGACCGGGTCGAGCGTCAGGGAGGTAACTTGTTACGTTTGTGACAAGAAGAGCCACCAGACCCGTGACTGCTGGCGGACGACTATGTCGAGGAGACCAAACGGGAGCCCAGCAAAGAATGGAAGGAGGGACCCGTCCCCGAAAAACCAGAGAAATGGCAATGCCATTCAGTGCTCGGGGAGGAGACAAACGGTTGCATTGTGCCAAACAATCGGGCCTGAAGACAACCCACTGCGGCGGTGCATAGACGGGGGCAGCTTAGGTTGGAAGGGGGTGAAATTATCCCTATAACTAGTGGGATGTGCGAGAAATGCCCATCCGATAAGGAAACAGGAGAGATGCCGGTATATCCGGGTTATGTTGGACAAAAGGCAGCCCGTGTGCTACGAGACACAGGGTGTAGTAGCAGGGCTGTCAAACGGGCACTTGTCAGTGACGACCAATTGACAGGACACGATCACATGTGTGTGCTCATAGATGGGACGGTGAGGAGATCCCCCCCCCCCCCCCCACTGCACGGGTGAGGGTGAACCCCCCTTTCTTGGCGAAGTGGAGGCCATGTGTACCTACGATATGGTGGTAGGCAACATACTCGACCCAAGAGCAGAACCCGACAAGGCATGGTCGGGAATGGACTCACATAGGGAGGCTTCGGCGGTAGTCACCCGAGCACAAGCCGCGATGGAAAAGCGGCCAGTAAAGTCCCGCAAAATATCTAGGGAGGCGGTTGAAGAGGTCCACGTGGAAAACCTCATCGAAGCCCAAGAGGAGGACACTACGTTGAAGAAGGCTTGGCAATAGCTATGAGGGGAAGGGCCGATATGCAATGAGGGTGGATAAGGGAGTGCCTCACCGGTTATATGAAGAACACAAGGCTGGATCGGATAGCGAGGTGAAGCAAATCATGCTTCCGCAAAAGTATCGGAAGCAGGTGATGACACTAGCGCATGAATCGCTAGTGGGAGGTCACTTGGGGTCGAGGAGACGCTCGACCGGATCACGACCAGTTTCCATTGGCCTGGCATCATAGGGGACGTCACGAGAATTTGTCAGTCGTGCGACATATACCAGAAGACTGTGCCCAAATGTAGCGTCCCCAGGGTTCCGTTAGGGGAAATGCCCCCGATGAATGAACCGTTTGACAGGGTAGGAGTGGACTTGATCGGTCCGATCAAACCGGTGTCGGAAAGGGGAAATAGATATATCCTTACCGTGGTGGATTATGCCACAAGGTACCCCGAGGCAATTGCTCTTCCCAAGATTGAGACGGAGCGCGTGGCTGAAGCCTTGCTAGAGGTGTTCAGCAGGTTAGGTTTCCCGAAGGAGATTCTGTCAGATCAAGGGTCTCAATTCACCTCGGGGATGTTGGAAGAGGTATGCAAGTTGGTTGCGGTGAAACAACTATTCAGCACGCCCTATAACCCCAAATGCAATGGACTGTGCAAGATGATAAATGAGGTTCTAAAGGGGATGCTTAGAAAGATGTGTCAGGAGAGGTCCAAGGACTGGGACCGGTACCTACCAGCGGTCCTATTCGCTTATAGAGAGGTGCCCCAGGCTAACACAGAGTTTTCTCCGTTCGAGCTACTCTACGGCCGGCAAGTGCTAAAGGACTTATGTACAGAGGAGGAAGCATCTCCAATACGTAACATATACCAGTATGTGTTGGACCTCCGAAACAAGCTGGAGGGAACATGCCAGCTGGCAAGAGAGAGTCTCCGCAAGGCACAGAGAAAGTATAGACACCATTACGACCGCAGGACGAGGCAGCGGAAGTTTGCTGGAGGAATTCGGCGGTTTTATGAGAGTCCAGGGACCACGGACCTCGAGGGACACAAAATCGAGCTCACTGCTCTCGGGCCGGTGCAGGTTCAACCTTACCCCATCCCCCATGCTAAGAGAGTGGAAATGAGGGAGGAAGTGGGGAAGATGTTGAACGCAGAGGTCATCGAACATTCGAATTCCCCGTACATTCTCCCGTTGTTTTAGTTAGGAAGTACGATTTTGTATCGACTGCAGGCGACTTAACGGTATAACAAAGTTTGACAATGATCCCATGAGAAATATGGATGACCAACTGACAGGACTACAGGGGGTCGACGTTTTCAGTAAGATTGATTTGAGTAAAGGCTACTGGCAGATCCCCGTCGGTCAGGGCAGAAGACAAACATATTTACGACACCGGACGGCTGTTACCAGTATCGTAAGCTCCCATTTGGGATGGTAAACGCGGGTGCCACCTTCAATAGGATGATGCGGAAGCTGATGGTCAACTTCCGGAATATCGCCCACTACGTGGACGATATCCTCTGCAAGACAATGACATAAACGGAGCACCTGACAGCTCTCAGGAAGCTATTTCGAAGGCTCAAGGAGACAGGGCTCATAGTGAAACCCTCAAAGTGCCAGATAGGGATTAGGACTATCGAGTTTCTCGGTCACAAAGTTCGCGAAGGAAAGGTTGAGATGGACAACGAGAAACTCGGGAGGATCCGCAACGCGAACCCCCCTCAGACAAAGCGACAAGTTAGGTCCTTCCTGGGGCTGGCCGGGTACTACCGGAAATTTGTCCCCAATTTTGCCGAAATAGCAACACCACTGACGGACCTCACGAAGAAGGGACATCCCAACAAAGTGACATGGGGACCGCACCAGGACCGGGTATTCAAGGTATTGAAGGACCTGTTAAGCAGGGCACCCATCCTCCGCCTGTCCGATTTTTCTAAAACGTTCCTGGTGCAAACGGACGCATCCGTCACGGGCGTAGGTGCAGTATTGCTATAGGAATGCGATAATGGACGTTTCCCTGTGGCATATGCCAGTAGGAAGCTACGTCCCAGTGAGATGAACTACTCAGTGATAGAGAGGGAGTGTCTAGCTATCGTTTTCGCCGTTAAAAAGATCCAGAACTTCTTGTATGGGCGGGAGTTTATACATAGGCCGCTTTCATGCATCCAGAAATGTAGAGCAGAAAGCAGTGGGATTATGAGGTGGCCCCCTCCTGCTGCAGAATTACCGCTTCAAGATAGAGGCAATCAAAGGCAGTGAAAACATGGTTGCTGATTACCCGAGTCGTCAATAAGAGGGGCTTTCCGGGGAATAGAAAGGTCCCACCACACGTAAATATTTAGAGGTAATGCCTAATAGGGCGCGAAACCCGCTGACGGGCATGAGCCGGGCAGGGCACTCTATGCAAGGATGAGGGCAAGCTGGTGAGATGATAAGAGTTGGGGCATGGGACCCATCGGCTGGCTTGGGTCGGGGTGGATTCCCCTTGCTTATATTTCTTTTTCTTTTACGCAGATGATGCGTGATTGTATATAGATACAGGTGTGTGTATGATAGAGTAGTGTTATATTTTACAAGGGGGAGAGTGTGAGTGTATAGGGGGCTGTCAGCTACGTGTGTACCAACGGACTACCTCCTATTGGGCGCCAGTGGAAGTGAGTGCGCGAGTTTATATGGGATGTGGATAGACTCAAAGTACTGAAAGTTATTTGTGGTGCGCGTAAGGGTGCGCATGCGTGTGATTGTGTATGTTGAAATTGTGAGATGTCGGAAACCTGGGCTTGTCGTTGATGGGGGAAATAGATTCACGTCGCGCATTGTATATGTATATCGTATATGTATTGTCACCATATCGGAGCTCTAACGTGTAAAAGAATGTCAATCTGCCACTAGCACGGCCACTAGCTTATTGTCCCTTTACTTGACGCTTTTCACACAAGTAGTCGCCACAAATGGGGTTGAATTCTCCCTTACGTTTGTCTCAGAATAATAATGTTCATACAGGCAAATCCTACTCTACTTGCCTTCTAAAGCAGGTATTGCCGTTTACCTAATGCGAATAGCCCCCTGAGCTCGTACTTCGTGTTTCTGATCTTATTCGTGGCCCGCGACAGCTCCTATTTTAAATATGAGCCCTGTGGCTCCCCAACATCACAACGTGCCTCATCTTCGCACCGTTGCGGTACCTCCTCTAACCTATAGCCTGGGACATCCC
This sequence comes from Pictodentalium vernedei, assembly GCA_031216915.1. NCBI lineage: Eukaryota > Metazoa > Mollusca > Scaphopoda > Dentaliida > Dentaliidae > Pictodentalium > Pictodentalium vernedei. The sequence continues at coordinate 18,565,293 of CM062297.1, read as the reverse complement.
CATCTACACGCAACGACCCACAGCCTTATACACCGTCAGACTGGAATAAATTTCGAGAAACCCCCGGATGTTTATTTCCATAGCCAGAACATTAATTCTCAGTTTAATCGAACTTGGCCGCTTAGATCTTAATTTAATATTCGCTTTATAGTTCCTTTGAAAGACTCACATTTTGGTATCTTTTGACATTTCTGAGGCAGGATAGATGCGTAATATGGGTGTGTGTCTAGAACGAATGCGATGTACCATTTACATCATAATAACCTCTTAACTGTTCATAATTACGTAGATAATGATTATAGGAGAATACTGGCTTTTACGGCCTTTAATGTTTTATCCATAGTAATAATAACACTTTGGCCAGCCGCTGATTTGTCGCGGTTCTCGGACGAGAAGGCCATGGTTACCCCTGAACTCCCAACTGCCTCCCTATTCCCACGCTTCTCCTCTCCTCCCAACACTCGGAGACGAACTGCTTGATGACATCCCTTGCCCCATTCTTCCCAATCTCTCCGATTAGCAAATTAACCCTCTCCTTTGAGTCTCCCCCTAACCACCCTAACCTTCATTCTCCCATCCCACTTCCCCATTATACTCCCAGTGAATCTTATTCTTTTAGACTGATAGTTTGGGCATTCTAGAAGAAAGTGTTCCAGGGTCTCCACCATGCCCAAGTTACACATCTGGCACTCCCTTTCACCGTCTTTTCCAATATTTCCCCTCAGCTCCAGGGATCGCGACCTCAGCTTGAACAACAGTGACCCCCCAAAGGTGCCATCAAGGTACTCTTCAAAACCTGGCCGCTCTTTATCACGCAGGCCATCCAGACCGCCCGTGTGGCGTTCAACAAATGCTCAATAATGGACATTAAATTTCATGCTTAGTCACCAGCACTTGAACTATTGCTGGTCTGTTTGAGTGACAAATCAGTTTTCGGGTCCGTCTTATACCTTGGCCCGAATGAGAAAAAATATCAAAGATATATACACTTTTATTCAACAAAATCACAACTTTTAGTTATCACCTTGACATACTTTAGTGATACCGTTTAAACCAATTCTTTAGACACTGTGGGGTCATGAAAATCATGGAATCTCGTTTGGAAAAGCGACAATTCTCCAGAATCATTAAGTCTAGTATTGGAGTTATTGTTGTTGATTCTCTAGAATCATTAAGTTTAGTATCGGGGTTATTGTTGTTGGTTCTATAGAATCATTAAGTCTAGTATTGGAGTTATTGTTGTTGATTCTATAGAATCATCAAGTCTAGTATTGGAGTTATTGTTGTTGATTTTCTAGAATCATTAAGTCTAGTATTGGAGTTATTGTTGTTGTTCTATAGAAACATTAAGTCTAGTATTGGAGTTATTGTTGTTGATTCTATAGAATCATTAAGTCTAGTATTGGAGTTATTGTTGTTGATTCTATAGAATCATTAAGTCTAGTATTGGAGTTATTGTTGTTGATTCTATAGAATCATCAAGTCTAGTATTGGAGTTATTGTTGTTGATTATATAGAATCATTAAGTCTAGTATTGGAGGTATTGTTGTTGATTCTACAGAATCATTAAGTCTAGTATTGGAGTTATTGTTGTTGATTCTATAGAATCATTAAGTCTAGTATTGGAGTTATTGTTGTTGATTTTCTAGAATCATTAAGTCTAGTATTGGAGTTATTGCTGTTGGTTCTATAGAAACATTAAGTCTAGTATTGGAGTTATTGTTGTTGATTCTATAGAATCATTAAGTCTAGTATTGGAGTTATTGTTGTTGATTCTCTAGAATCATTAAGTCTAGTAGTGGAGTTATTGTTGTTGATTCTATAGAATCATTAAGTCTAGTATTGGAGTTATTATTGTTGATTCTATAGAATCATCAAGTCTAGTATTGGACTTATTGTTGTGGATTCTATAGAATCATTAAGTCAAGTATTGGAGTTATTGTTGTGGATTCTATAGAATCATTAAGTCTAGTATTGGAGTTGTTGTTGATTCTATAGAATCATTAAGTCTAGTATTGGAGTTATTGTTGTTGATTCTATAGAATCATTAAGTCTAGTATTGGAGTTATTGTTGTTGATTCTATAGAATCATTAAGTCTAGTATTGGAGTTATTGTTGTTGATTCTCTAGAATCATTAAGTCTGGTATTGGAGTTATTGTTGTTGATTCTATAGAATCATTAAGTCTAGTATTGGAGGTATTATTGTTGATTCTATAGAATCATTAAGTCTAGTATTGGAGTTATTGTTGTTGATTCTATTGAATCATTAAGTCTAGTATTGGAGTTATTGCTGTTGATTCTATAGAATCATTAAGTCTAGTATTGGAGTTATTGTTGTGGATTCTATAGAATCATTAAGTCTAGTATTGGAGTTGTTGTTGATTCTATAGAATCATTAAGTCTAGTATTGGAGTTATTGTTGTTGATTCTATAGAATCATTAAGTCTAGTATTGGAGTTATTGTTGTTGATTCTATAGAATCATTAAGTCTAGTATTGGAGTTATTGTTGTTGGTTCTATAGAATCATTAAGTCTAGTATTGGACTTATTGTTGTGGATTCTATAGAATCATTAAGTCAATTATTGGAGTTATTGTTGTTGATTCTATAGAATCATTAAGTCAAGTATTGGAGTTATTGTTGTGGATTCTATAGAATCATTAAGTCTAGTATTGGAGTTGTTGTTGATTCTATAGAATCATTAAGTCTAGTATTGGAGTTATTGTTGTTGATTCTATAGAATCATTAAGTCTAGTATTGGAGTTATTGTTGTTGATTCTATAGAATCATTAAGTCTAGTATTGGAGTTATTGTTGTTGATTCTCTAGAATCATTAAGTCTGGTATTGGAGTTATTGTTGTTGATTCTATAGAATCATTAAGTCTAGTATTGGAGGTATTATTGTTGATTCTATAGAATCATTAAGTCTAGTATTGGAGTTATTGTTGTTGATTCTATTGAATCATTAAGTCTAGTATTGGAGTTATTGCTGTTGATTCTATAGAATCATTAAGTCTAGTATTGGAGTTATTGTTGTGGATTCTATAGAATCATTAAGTCTAGTATTGGAGTTGTTGTTGATTCTATAGAATCATTAAGTCTAGTATTGGAGTTATTGTTGTTGATTCTATAGAATCATTAAGTCTAGTATTGGAGTTATTGTTGTTGATTCTATAGAATCATTAAGTCTAGTATTGGAGTTATTGTTGTTGATTCTCTAGAATCATTAAGTCTGGTATTGGAGTTATTGTTGTTGATTCTATAGAATCATTAAGTCTAGTATTGGAGGTATTGTTGTTGATTCTATAGAATCATTAAGTCTAGTTTTGGAGTTATTGTTGTTGATTCTATTGAATCATTAAGTCTAGTATTGGAGTTATTGTTGTGGATTCTATAGAATCAGTAAGTCTAGTATTGGAGCTATTGTTGTTGATTCTATACAATCATTAAGTCTAGTATTGAAGTTATTGTTGTTGATAATCAGATTTTATCTGTTATCCTCATTGTTATTACACGCCATAATAAGGAATGTAGATATCATTCTGATATTGTGTGGAGTGGGGCGGGGTCGGGTGGGGGATAAAAGTTTCGACAGACAAACAAGATGTTTCGACAGATTCCAGAATAGGATATAATATGTTTAGCCTCTTGACACCAAAAATCGGTTTATTATCAGAAATCCAGGTTTTACGGGTATCAATAATTTTCGTCGATCTTCCGTCTGGAATTACAACTCGTCTCTTGAGTTCCAATATGTTCTATGTGCCAGTAGCACATAGAACACATTGGAACTCAGGGGACGAACTGCTGTAAACACGATTTTTAGACGCGTTTTGAATTAAATTCCTCTGGATCAAACGAATAGTTCATCTGAAGTTTGTCTGTCTACTCGCATTTTATTGCAACAGCCGTCGCCCCGAAGATACATAGAATTAAATCATTAACATGGAATTAAATTCAACGCGAGGTCTGTGTACGAGTCGCTTCTGGGTCTGAGGTTTGTTGTAAGTTGATGCGAGAGTGAGTTTTTTATATATAGTTTTTAATGGCCAATATGTTTTGCACATTTTAGAGAAGGGGCGCTCAGTCAATCGTCTGATATTGTCAGTTGATGGAAGATACGTATAATCGACTTTGTTTCAATTAAAGACAAAAATAAGAAAATTAAAAAAACATTTCACCAACTAGAAGCTGTATTCGAAAATATGCCAGATTTTCAAACTGTGGGCGTATCTGAAGGAGAAGTACTGAAAGCTGAGAGAAGGACTAAAAATGGGAAACCAAAAGTGGTTAACAGTCGCTACAAGCCAATTCAAACAGACCAATGGATATATGGAATCATATTGTTAATAATATATGTTGGTTGGGTACATGCGGGAAACAGCAGCTACAAGACATTTCAAGTAGACCAGTGGCTATATGGAATCATATAGTTAATATAGTTAATATATATTGATTGGGTACATACGGGAAACAGTGACTACTGTCGCTACAAGTCATTTCAAATAGACCAGTGGCTATATGGAATCAAATAGTTAATATATATTAGTTGGGTACATGCGGGAAACAGTCGCTACAAGTCATTTCAGATAGATTGTGTGTGTGTGTGCGGGGGGGGGGGGGTTGTGTGTGTGCGCGCGCGTGTGTGTGTGTGTGTGTGTGTGTGTGTGTGTGTGTGTGTGTGTGTTTGAGGTTAAAAAATCGCACTGGCACAGACATTTCATACTGAAACGTTTTTTTCTTTTAATATGCCGCCGAAAAATTGTTTTCATTTACTGAACACTGATGGGTTTCAAACATGACAAAAAATTACATAAAATTGATTGAAACTAAGTGATGAGCTTAGGAACTGGTTAAACTGACTGGCAAAAATTGATGTTATTCATTGATGGGCTCTAATTTAGTCCTTACAAGGATGTTACGCAAGCTTTTGTTTTTCTTATAGGCGATGACAGGTCGAAGATTCAAAGGTTCCTTTAATTTAGCATTGGTAAAATTGAATTCATCTTTTAACATTTTTGCTATTTCGATATTCATTCTGTTGTACGTTAAAGTGAAAGGAATGATGGACTTCCTTTCGCATTCGCCCTCTGATATGTTCATACCAAATGGCCAGAGGGTTTGAAGCGTATTGATCCAAAAAGCTTCACGTTTTTTTCTAAATTCATCCGTTTCTTCTAATGTGTCTTTAATTGGTGGTTGTTCAATTGGGTGGATTTCGAAATCGTCCAAAGAATGGCCAGGAAGGTTAAAATGTTGTGCTACTGGTGCATCAGCATTATGTTTTATATCCTGTTTGTGTCTAGTAGCACGTTCTCGGAAAGGATGTTGACTTTGACCAACATACTGTTTCCGACATCGCTTACAAGTGATAAGGTAAATAATGTTTGGTGAATCACAATGGAGGGGGTTACGGATCTGATAATGATTTTTCGTTTGTTCGGAGGAAAATTCCTCTTTCTGATCAGGCATAAATGTATGCAGTCTACAACGAGACTTTTTGCAATTAAATACCGCGCCACTACTATTTTGCAACGGTCTGTTGTGTTCAATCTTCAGTGGTTCGAAATCGGTAGTTTCAGCTGGACTTTCGAGCTTTTTAAGGGTTTGGGATTTCAGGCTACGCAAAAGGCGCAGCGAGTACCCTCTCGATCTGAGGGCGCCAAATAGAGTAGAACAAGCCTCATTGAAATTTATCTTATCACTTGAATTGCGGTGGAAACGAATGAGCTGTGATTTGATGATACCTTTAAATGTATGTTGAGGATGAAATGATTTTGTGTGCAACAATTGATGTGAATCAGTTGGTTTAAAATATACTTTATAATCTAAATGACCGGACGCCTGAAATTGCTTGCCTTTATACACGGTCACATCGAGAAAATCAACAGAATTTTCACTGATAGTAGCTTTCAATTTAATATTTGGATCGTGATTGTTCAAAATTTCTAAAAATTCATCAAAATCTTCTTTTGAATGTTCCCAAATAATAAAATTGTCATCTAAATATCTGAGATATACGAGAGGATGCTTTGCACATTTGCTTAAGGCATTTTCCTCCCATTCCGCTACATAAATGCTTGCAAAATTAGGACTGAATCTTTTACCCATAGGACAACCCATTATTTGTAGAAAATATTCTCCATTGAATTGAAAGTCATTACCTTTTAAGCTCAGCTCTAAAAGATCCAAAATTTGTTCATCCGGGCGTTTCGCATCCGGATATTTTTCAAATGCATTTTTAACTGATTTAACACCTTTATCAATATCAATGTTCGTATACATACTGTCGATATCCAAAGTAGCCAGAATTGCATTTTTCGATATTTTCAATTTCGAAATTTCTGACAGGAAATCCTGTGTATTTTTTAGATAGCTCGGATGTCTATTTGCTATAGGTTTCAGATGATAATCAATTAATTCCGAGATCGCATAAGATTCCGAATTACAATCTGATACAATTGGCCTCCCGGGTGGAGTTAAGTCATCCGTCCATGAAGAACGGTCCTTGTGGATCTTTGGTAGGATATAAAATTGTCTTGTTTGAGCACTGAGCTTAGCTGTTAAATATTTCAATTGTTTTTTGGTAATGTGACCTTCGTCGAGGAGAAATTTTAAGATCTTATTGAATTTTTCGATATTACTAGGCCAAATAAGTGAATCTATTTTCTTATAATGTTTAGTATTGCTGAGTTGTCTCATGGCTTCCTTTATATAATTATCCCGAGATAGAACAACTACCGACCCACCTTTGTCGGCTGGTTTAATTACTAATTTCTTATTTTTTCGAAGTTTCGTGAGGGCTCTCCGTTCACCAGCTGTTAAATTGTCTTTATCGGAGAGTATGTTCATGCTGAACACCTTTTTGATGATTCGTTTGCTTGCCTCAATAATTTCGGGATCTACTTCACTATCTGGAGGTGACCAACCAGATGATTCTGTAAAAGGAAGTTTCCGACCGCTGGAGTTTCTAAAACGGTCGGCTAATTTCATTTGCCTAAGAAAATTACAGTTGTATGATGGTAAATTTGTTTGGTTATCAGTTTTAGGCTTTGGTGCTGGTACAAAAAGTTAAGCCGCGATCTAAAAGAGATTTCTCTTGGGTTGTTAGGTCATTGGTGCCAGACAGGTTAACCACATTAGTTCCTAATCCCACATCTGTTAGGCGGCTGTTACCTTTGCCTTTACTTAGTTTAAATTTAGGTGGTTCAACCAGTGATCGTACATAATATTGGCGGTCCTCGTGGTCCAATGGATTAAATCCTGAGCAACATCAAACTTCGCGTCATCAATTTTTGGTATCACGTTAACGTCCTTCACTTTCCGAATGGTTTCGTTGATGATGCTCAGGGTTCTCCTCTCAGCCTGAGGGAGGTTTTGCGAAAAGTTTAGTTCAGCGAAATAAATTTTTGCTGATCTAAACTTGACCCTGATATCGCTAAGCATATTCCGCAACTGCTTAACTACGAGATCAGAATTATCGTTTCGAGAATTCACGCCAATATTTAATAATATTTTTGGGGGACTGGACTGGCCCCTGTGCCCTTTAAACATAGAGCGCAGATGATTGAATTTGGCGCCGGGGTAACACTCCACCTGGATGTCCGGATGGGGATTTCGATCAATGCGTCCTAAATTTGAACTTCCAATCATAAGGATGTTTTTACAAACATCGGGGAGGCGCCAATTCCTTTTGTCAAAATTAACTCCGCTTTTATGCCGAAACTGGGAGAATTTAGAATCAAATGAGCGGCCCGAGTTGCGGCTCGGTGATTTGACTTTCTCTGAGTACGATATACCTGGTTGAACTACACTAGAGGCAGGAGAAGGGGCAGAAGAAACAGAAGCAGGAGAGGAAACAGAAGCAGGAGAAGAAACAGAAGGAGGAGGAGTTCTAGTGAGAGCACTAGGAGAACCAGAGAAGAAAGGCTGAGGAGGAGTAGGAGGTAGAGGAGCAAGACGAGGCGAGACAGCGTTACTCAATTTGCGAGCATCTTCAGTCACAATATGAACCGGAGATGTTTGCAAATTGAGGCGCTTACTCTGAGAGAAAGAAGAAGTAGAAGGAAAAGAAGAGGGAGAAGTGCTTTGCCTTGATCTTTTCTTATTTTGCTTTTCGCGTTGGGGTAGAGGGACAACACGGGCCGGAGTTTGCTTGCTCTCTCCCGTATTGTTCCTTACTCCAGACGCTGGGCGAAGTTCCGAAATGTAAGACTCATAGGCCGAAATCGTCTTATCTGTCAACTTATTTTTAAAGTTCTTTTTAGCCCAGATCAAGGCACGCGCCGAAGCGCTGTTGAAGTCTATTTTTTCGAGTCCAGGAGGTGGTCGCATAGCCAAAGTTATCTTAGATTTCAACTGGTTTAAATTCATCTTATAATGCTCAACTAAAGCATTTAACGTTTGATTGGCCCATCCCACACTAATCTGTCGAAAAACAGAAAAAATGTGTGGGGTGGGAAGAGCTGGCTTTAGAAAGCCACCTAACTCATCTACTTTCTTCTCCAGCTGTTTCGGGAAATCCCGATTTGCCAAATGGTGCTCTAATAGCCCAATGTGGTGCAAACATTGAAGCACCTGAAACAGAGCCTTGACCAGCCTAGAATAAGCCTGGAACGATTGTTCCTGGCCAGTTCCGGACTGGGCAACTCTCTGCTTCTGATGCCTCTGTCCTTTTCTTGCCATTGTTAAAGAAAGTAGCTGAATTAAGTATAAATAAAATATAAAGTGATGAAATAAATAAAATTGGAAAATTAGATATTACCTATTAAAAAAGATACCTGGATTGGTTGCAGTCTTCAGCAAAGGTAGAAAATAATCCGTCTGTCTCGACGCGTTTCGCTTGGTTTGGCTTTTTCAAAGAGACTTTGAGGAAAATGATTCCAACTTTGGGAGGGCATGATTGGTATATATCCATATGTGGGCTGGGGGTGTTTTTCACAGCTCAGTACATAATTAAACTCTTTAACAAGCTGACAAATGTCACTCATCTGATTAATTCTTTTCAATCTGAGATGTCCCAAGTTTGTTTTTCACAACTCAGTTTGTGTCGTCCTAACAAATTAGATGAAGCCCTATTGATTGGCTTCCATTGAATTTTAATCAGTCAGTGAGTGGTTTGCTTTACTGACCCCATGAAGCCCTATTGGTTGGCTTTGATTTAAGTAAAACCAATCGGGAGCGGTTTGCTTTACTGGCTTCAGAAGTATGTGAAAATAATATGAAAAAATGGTTTGATAAAATATATTGAGACTAAAGAAATAAATGATAAAATAACGCCAAAGATCATGATGCCTCACGAATGTTATCAGTTGGAATGAATATCCCCCGACGGAGGTTTATGACGGAAAATATTTTACACCACGTAGAAATTGTGTGTTTTACCTTTTGAACCTCTACATTGTGTGAAAGGTATGAAAAATTAAAAATAAAAATAATAATAATAATAATAATTTAAATAAATGAATCAAATAAATAAATAAATAAATAAATAAATAAATAAATATTAATAAAAAATTAAAAATAAAAAATAATCAATAAATAAATATATAAATAAATAAATAATAATTTTATTTAGGAAATACATACACATGATTGAAATTAGAACCTATTTTGTTTTGGGGCATATATAAACTCTGGCACTCGCCTGTGTGTGTTTGAGGTTAAAAAATCGCACTGGCACAGACATGTCATACTGAAACGTTTTTTTCTTTTAATATGCCGCCGAAAAATTGTTTTCATTTACTGAACCCTGATGGGTTTCAAACATGACAAAAAATTACATAAAATTGACTGAAACTAAGTGATGAGCTTAGGAACTGGTTAAACTGACTGGCAAAAATTGATGTTATTCATTGATGGGCTCTAATTTAGTCCTTACAAGGATGTTACGCAAGCTTTTGTTTTTCTTATAGGCGATGACAGGTCGAAGATTCAAAGGTTCATTTAATTTAGCATTGGTAAAATTGAATTCATCTTTTAACATTTTTGCTATTTCGATATTCATTCTGTTGTATGTTAAAGTGAAAGGAATGATGGACCTCCTTTCGCATTCGCCCTCTGATATGCTCATACCAAATGGCCAGAGGGTTTGAAGCGTATTGATCCAAAAAGCTTCACGTTTTTTTCTAAATTCATCCGTTTCTTCTAATGTGTCTTTAATTGGTGGTTGTTCAATTGGGTGGATTTCGAAATCGTCCAAAGAATGGCCAGGAAGGTTAAAATGTTGTGCTACTGGGGCAGCAGCATTATGTTTTATATCCTGTTTGTGTCTAGTAGCACGTTCTCGGAAAGGATTTTGACTTTGACCAACATACTGTTTCCGACATCGCTTACAAGTGATAAGGTAAATAATGTTTGGTGAATCACAATGGAGGGGGTTACGGATCTGATAATGATTTTTCGTTTGTTCGGAGGAAAATTCCTCTTTCTGATCAGGCATAAATGTATGCAGTCTACAACGAGGCCTTTTGCAATTAAATACCGCGCCACTACTATTTTGCAACGGTCTGTTGTGTTCAATCTTCAGTGGATCGAAATCGGTAGTTTCAGCTGGACTTTCGAGCTTTTTCAGGGTTTGGGATTTCAGGCTACGCAAAAGGCGCAGCGAGTACCCTCTCGATCTGAGGGCGCCAAATAGAGTAGAACAAGCCTCATTGAAATTTACCTTATCACTTGAATTGCGGTGGAAACGAATGAGCTGTGATTTGATGATACATTTAAATGTATGTTGAGGATGAAATGATTTTGTGTGCAACAATTGATGTGAATCAGTTGGTTTAAAATATACTTTATAATCTAAATGTCCGGACGCCTGAAATTGCTTGCCTTTATACACGGTCACATCGAGAAAATCAACAGAATTTTCACTGATAGTAGCTTTCAATTTAATATTTGGATCGTGATTGTTCAAAATTTCTAAAAATTCATCAAAATCTTCTTTTGAATGTTCCCAAATAATAAAAATGTCATCTAAATATCTGAGATAAACGAGAGGATGCTTTGCACATTTGCTTAAGGCATTTTCCTCCCATTCCGCTACATAAATGCTTGCAAAATTAGGACTGAATCTTTTACCCATAGGACAACCCATTATTTGTAGAAAATATTCTCCATTGAATTGAAAGTCATTACCTTTTAAGCTCAGCTCTAAAAGATGCAAAATTTGTTCATCCGGGCGTTTCGCATCCGGATATTTTTCAAATGCAATTTTAACTGAAAAAACACCTTCATCAATATCAATGTTCGTATACATACTGTCGATATCCAAAGTAGCCAGAATTGCATTTTTTGATATTTTCAATTTCGAAATTTGTGACAGGAAATCCTGTGTGTTTTTTAGATAGCTCGGATGTCTATTTGCTATAGGTTTAAGATGATAATCAATTAATTCCGAGATCGCATAAGATTCCGAATTACAATCTGATACAATTGGCCTCCCGGGTGGAGTTAAGTCATCCGTCCATGAAGAACGGTCCTTGTGGATCTTTGGTAGGATATAAAATTGTCTTGTTTGAGCACTGAGCTTAGCTGTTGAATATTTCAATTGTTTTTTGGTAATGTGCCCTTCGTCGAGGAGAAATTTTAAGATCTTATTGAATTTTTTGATATTACTAGGCCAAATAAGTGAATCTATTTTCTTATAATGTTTAGTATTGCTGAGTTGTCTCATGGCTTCTTTTATATAATTATCCCGAGATAGAACAACTACCGACCCACCTTTGTCGGCTGGTTTAATTACTAATTTCTTATTTTTTCGAAGTTTCGTGAGGGCTCTCCGTTCACCAGCTGTTAAATCGTATTTATCGGAGAGTATGTTCATGCTGAACACCTTTTTGATGATTCGTTTGCTAGCCTCAATAATTTCGGTATCTACTTCACGATCTGGAGGTGACCAACCAGATATTCTGTAAAAGGAAGTTTCCGACCGCTGGAGTTTCTAAACGGTCGGCTAATTTCGTTTGCCTAAGAAAATTACAGTTGTATGATGGTAAATTTGTTTGGTTATCAGTTTTTGGCTTTGGTGCTGGTACAAAAGTTAAACCGCGATCTAAAAGAGATTTCTCTTGGGTTGTTAGGTCATTGGTGCCAGACAGGTTAACCACATTAGTTCCTAATCCCACATCTGTTAGGCGGCTGTTACCTTTGCCTTTACTTAGTTTAAATTTAGGTGGTTCAACCAGTGATCGTACATAATATTGGCGGTTCTCGTGGTCCAATGGATTTTTAACTGATTTAACACCTTTATCAATATCAATGTTCGTATACATACTGTCGATATCCAAAGTAGCCAGAATTGCATTTTTCGATATCTCTCCCGTATTGTTCCTTACTCCAGACGCTGGGCGAAGTTCAGAAATGTAAGACTCATAGGCCGAAATCGTCTTATCTGTCAACTTATTTTTAAAGTTCTTTTTAGCCCAGATCAAGGCACGCGCCGAAGCGCTGTTGAAGTCTATTTTTTCGAGTCCAGGAGGTGGTCGCATAGCCAAAGTTATCTTAGACTTCAACTGGTTTAAATTTACCTTATAATGCTCAACTAAAGCATTTAACGTTTGATTGGCCCATCCCACACTAATCTGTCGAAAAACAGAAAAAATGTGTGGGGTGGGAAGAGCTGGCTTTAGAAAGCCACCTAACTCATCTACTTTCTTCTCCAGCTGTTTCGGGAAATCCCGATTTGCCAAATGGTGCTCTAATAGCCCAATGTGGTGCAAACATTGAAGTACCTGAAACAGAGCCTTGACCAGCCTAGAATAAACCTGGAACGATTGTTCCTGGCCAGTTCCGGACTGGGCAACTCTCTGCTTCTGATGCCTCTGTCCTTTTCTTGCCATTGTTAAAGAAAGTAGCTGAATTAAGTATAAATAAAATATAAAGTGATGAAATAAATAAAATTGGAAAATTAGATATTACCTATTAAAAAAGATACCTGGATTGGTTGCAGTCTTCAGCAAAGGGAGAAAATAATCCGTCTGTCTCGACGCGTTTCGCTTGGTTTGGCTTTTTCAAAGAGACTTTGAGGAAAATGATTCCAACTTTGGGAGGGCATGATTGGTATATATCCATATGTGGGCTGGGGGTGTTTTTCACAGCTCAGTACATAATTAAACTCTTTAACAAGCTGACAAATGTCACTCATCTGATTAATTCTTTTCAATCTGAGATGTCCCAAGTTTGTTTTTCACAACTCAGTTTGTGTCGTCCTAACAAATTAGATGAAGCCCTATTGATTGGCTTCCATTGAATTTTAATCAGTCAGTGAGTGGTTTGCTTTACTGACCCCATGAAGCCCTATTGGTTGGCTTTGATTTAAGTAAAACCAATCGGGAGCGGTTTGCTTTACTGGCTTCAGAAGTATGTGAAAATAATATGAAAAAATGGTTTGATAAAATATATTGAGACTAAAGAAATAAATGAAAAAATAACGCCAAAGATCATGATGCCTCACGAATGTTATCAGTTGGAATGAATATCCCCCGACGGAGGTTTATGACGGAAAATATTTTACACCACGTAGAAATTGTGTGTTTTACCTTTTGAACCTCTACATTGTGTGAAAGGTATGAAAAATTAAAAATAAAAATAATAATAATAATAATAATTTAAATAAATGAATCAAATAAATAAATAAATAAATAAATAAATAAATAAATATTAATAAAAAATTAAAAATAAAAAATAATAAATAAATAAATATATAAATAAATAAATAATAATTTTATTTAGGAAATACATACACATGATTGAAATTAGAACCTATTTTGTTTTGGGGCATATATGAACTCTGGCACTCGCCTGTGTGTGTTTGAGGTTAAAAAATCGCACTGGCACAGACATGTCATACTGAAACGTTTTTTTCTTTTAATATGCCGCCGAAAAATTGTTTTCATTTACTGAACCCTGATGGGTTTCAAACATGACAAAAAATTACATAAAATTGATTGAAACTAAGTGATGAGCTTAGGAACTGGTTAAACTGACTGGCAAAAATTGATGTTATTCATTGATGGGCTCTAATTTAGTCCTTACAAGGATGTTACGCAAGCTTTTGTTTTTCTTATAGGCGATGACAGGTCGAAGATTCAAAGGTTCCTTTAATTTAGCATTGGTAAAATTGAATTCATCTTTTAACATTTTTGCTATTTCGATATTCATTCTGTTGTACGTTAAAGTGAAAGGAATGATGGACTTCCTTTCGCATTCGCCCTCTGATATGTTCATACCAAATGGCCAGAGGGTTTGAAGCGTATTGATCCAAAAAGCTTCACGTTTTTTTCTAAATTCATCCGTTTCTTCTAATGTGTCTTTAATTGGTGGTTGTTCAATTGGGTGGATTTCGAAATCGTCCAAAGAATGGCCAGGAAGGTTAAAATGTTGTGCTACTGGTGCATCAGCATTATGTTTTATATCCTGTTTGTGTTTAGTAGCACGTTCTCGGAAAGGATTTTGACTTTGACCAACATACTGTTTCCGACATCGCTTACAAGTGATAAGGTAAATAATGTTTGGTGAATCACAATGGAGGGGGTTACGGATCTGATAATGATTTTTCGTTTGTTCGGAGGAAAATTCCTCTTTCTGATCAGGCATAAATGTATGCAGTCTACAACGAGACTTTTTGCAATTAAATACCGCGCCACTACTATTTTGCAACGGTCTGTTGTGTTCAATCTTCAGTGGTTCGAAATCGGTAGTTTCAGCTGGACTTTCGAGCTTTTTAAGGGTTTGGGATTTCAGGCTACGCAAAAGGCGCAGCGAGTACCCTCTCGATCTGAGGGCGCCAAATAGAGTAGAACAAGCCTCATTGAAATTTATCTTATCACTTGAATTGCGGTGGAAACGAATGAGCTGTGATTTGATGATACCTTTAAATGTATGTTGAGGATGAAATGATTTTGTGTGCAACAATTGATGTGAATCAGTTGGTTTAAAATATACTTTATAATCTAAATGACCGGACGCCTGAAATTGCTTGCCTTTATACACGGTCACATCGAGAAAATCAACAGAATTTTCACTGATAGTAGCTTTCAATTTAATATTTGGATCGTGATTATTCAAAATTTCTAAAAATTCATCAAAATCTTCTTTTGAATGTTCCCAAATAATAAAATTGTCATCTAAATATCTGAGATATACGAGAGGATGCTTTGCACATTTGCTTAAGGCATTTTCCTCCCATTCCGCTACATAAATGCTTGCAAAATTAGGACTGAATCTTTTACCCATAGGACAACCCATTATTTGTAGAAAATATTCTCCATTGAATTGAAAGTCATTACCTTTTAAGCTCAGCTCTAAAAGATCCAAAATTTGTTCATCCGGGCGTTTCGCATCCGGATATTTTTCAAATGCATTTTTAACTGATTTAACACCTTTATCAATATCAATGTTCGTATACATACTGTCGATATCCAAAGTAGCCAGAATTGCATTTTTCGATATTTTCAATTTCGAAATTTCTGACAGGAAATCCTGTGTATTTTTTAGATAGCTCGGATGTCTATTTGCTATAGGTTTCAGATGATAATCAATTAATTCCGAGATCGCATAAGATTCCGAATTACAATCTGATACAATTGGCCTCCCGGGTGGAGTTAAGTCATCCGTCCATGAAGAACGGTCCTTGTGGATCTTTGGTAGGATATAAAATTGTCTTGTTTGAGCACTGAGCTTAGCTGTTAAATATTTCAATTGTTTTTTGGTAATGTGACCTTCGTCGAGGAGAAATTTTAAGATCTTATTGAATTTTTTGATATTACTAGGCCAAATAAGTGAATCTATTTTCTTATAATGTTTAGTATTGCTGAGTTGTCTCATGGCTTCCTTTATATAATTATCCCGAGATAGAACAACTACCGACCCACCTTTGTCGGCTGGTTTAATTACTAATTTCTTATTTTTTCGAAGTTTCGTGAGGGCTCTCCGTTCACCAGCTGTTAAATTGTCTTTATCGGAGAGTATGTTCATGCTGAACACCTTTTTGATGATTCGTTTGCTTGCCTCAATAATTTCGGGATCTACTTCACTATCTGGAGGTGACCAACCAGATGATTCTGTAAAAGGAAGTTTCCGACCGCTAGAGTTTCTAAAACGGTCGGCTAATTTCATTTGCCTAAGAAAATTACAGTTGTATGATGGTAAATTTGTTTGGTTATCAGTTTTAGGCTTTGGTGCTGGTACAAAAAGTTAAGCCGCGATCTAAAAGAGATTTCTCTTGGGTTGTTAGGTCATTGGTGCCAGACAGGTTAACCACATTAGTTCCTAATCCCACATCTGTTAGGCGGCTGTTACCTTTGCCTTTACTTAGTTTAAATTTAGGTGGTTCAACCAGTGATCGTACATAATATTGGCGGTCCTCGTGGTCCAATGGATTAAATCCTGAGCAACATCAAACTTCGCGTCATCAATTTTTGGTATCACGTTAACGTCCTTCACTTTCCGAATGGTTTCGTTGATGATGCTCAGGGTTCTCCTCTCAGCCTGAGGGAGGTTTTGCGAAAAGTTTAGTTCAGCGAAATAAATTTTTGCTGATCTAAACTTGACCCTGATATCGCTAAGCATATTCCGCAACTGCTTAACTACGAGATCAGAATTATCGTTTCGAGAATTCACGCCAATATTTAATAATATTTTTGGGGGACTGGACTGGCCCCTGTGCCCTTTAAACATAGAGCGCAGATGATTGAATTTGGCGCCGGGGTAACACTCCACCTGGATGTCCGGATGGGGATTTCGATCAATGCGTCCTAAATTTGAACTTCCAATCATAAGGATGTTTTTACAAACATCGGGGAGGCGCCAATTCCTTTTGTCAAAATTAACTCCGCTTTTATGCCGAAACTGGGAGAATTTAGAATCAAATGAGCGGCCCGAGTTGCGGCTCGGTGATTTGACTTTCTCTGAGTACGATATACCTGGTTGAACTACACTAGAGGCAGGAGAAGGGGCAGAAGAAACAGAAGCAGGAGAGGAAACAGAAGCAGGAGAAGAAACAGAAGGAGGAGGAGTTCTAGTGAGAGCACTAGGAGAACCAGAGAAGAAAGGCTGAGGAGGAGTAGGAGGTAGAGGAGCAAGACGAGGCGAGACAGCGTTACTCAATTTGCGAGCATCTTCAGTCACAATATGAACCGGAGATGTTTGCAAATTGAGGCGCTTACTCTGAGAGAAAGAAGAAGTAGAAGGAAAAGAAGAGGGAGAAGTGCTTTGCCTTGATCTTTTCTTATTTTGCTTTTCGCGTTGGGGTAGAGGGACAACACGGGCCGGAGTTTGCTTGCTCTCTCCCGTATTGTTCCTTACTCCAGACGCTGGGCGAAGTTCCGAAATGTAAGACTCATAGGCCGAAATCGTCTTATCTGTCAACTTATTTTTAAAGTTCTTTTTAGCCCAGATCAAGGCACGCGCCGAAGCGCTGTTGAAGTCTATTTTTTCGAGTCCAGGAGGTGGTCGCATAGCCAAAGTTATCTTAGACTTCAACTGGTTTAAATTCATCTTATAATGCTCAACTAAAGCATTTAACGTTTGATTGGCCCATCCCACACTAATCTGTCGAAAAACAGAAAAAATGTGTGGGGTGGGAAGAGCTGGCTTTAGAAAGCCACCTAACTCATCTACTTTCTTCTCCAGCTGTTTCGGGAAATCCCGATTTGCCAAATGGTGCTCTAATAGCCCAATGTGGTGCAAACATTGAAGCACCTGAAACAGAGCCTTGACCAGCCTAGAATAAGCCTGGAACGATTGTTCCTGGCCAGTTCCGGACTGGGCAACTCTCTGCTTCTGATGCCTCTGTCCTTTTCTTGCCATTGTTAAAGAAAGTAGCTGAATTAAGTATAAATAAAATATAAAGTGATGAAATAAATAAAATTGGAAAATTAGATATTACCTATTAAAAAAGATACCTGGATTGGTTGCAGTCTTCAGCAAAGGTAGAAAATAATCCGTCTGTCTCGACGCGTTTCGCTTGGTTTGGCTTTTTCAAAGAGACTTTGAGGAAAATGATTCCAACTGTGGGAGGGCATGATTGGTATATATCCATATGTGGGCTGGGGGTGTTTTTCACAGCTCAGTACATAATTAAACTCTTTAACAAGCTGACAAATGTCACTCATCTGATTAATTCTTTTCAATCTGAGATGTCCCAAGTTTGTTTTTCACAACTCAGTTTGTGTCGTCCTAACAAATTAGATGAAGCCCTATTGATTGGCTTCCATTGAATTTTAATCAGTCAGTGAGTGGTTTGCTTTACTGACCCCATGAAGCCCTATTGGTTGGCTTTGATTTAAGTAAAACCAATCGGGAGCGGTTTGCTTTACTGGCTTCAGAAGTATGTGAAAATAATATGAAAAAATGGTTTGATAAAATATATTGAGACTAAAGAAATAAATGAAAAAATAACGCCAAAGATCATGATGCCTCACGAATGTTATCAGTTGGAATGAATATCCCCCGACGGAGGTTTATGACGGAAAATATTTTACACCACGTAGAAATTGTGTGTTTTACCTTTTGAACCTCTACATTGTGTGAAAGGTATGAAAAATTAAAAATAAAAATAATAATAATAATAATAATTTAAATAAATGAATCAAATAAATAAATAAATAAATAAATAAATAAATAAATATTAATAAAAAATTAAAAATAAAAAATAATCAATAAATAAATATATAAATAAATAAATAATAATTTTATTTAGGAAATACATACACATGATTGAAATTAGAACCTATTTTGTTTTGGGGCATATATGAACTCTGGCACTCGCCTGTGTGTGTTTGAGGTTAAAAAATCGCACTGGCACAGACATGTCATACTGAAACGTTTTTTTCTTTTAATATGCCGCCGAAAAATTGTTTTCATTTACTGAACCCTGATGGGTTTCAAACATGACAAAAAATTACATAAAATTGATTGAAACTAAGTGATGAGCTTAGGAACTGGTTAAACTGACTGGCAAAAATTGATGTTATTCATTGATGGGCTCTAATTTAGTCCTTACAAGGATGTTACGCAAGCTTTTGTTTTTCTTATAGGCGATGACAGGTCGAAGATTCAAAGGTTCATTTAATTTAGCATTGGGAAAATTGAATTCATCTTTTAACATTTTTGCTATTTCGATATTCATTCTGTTGTATGTTAAAGTGAAAGGAATGATGGACCTCCTTTCGCATTCGCCCTCTGATATGCTCATACCAAATGGCCAGAGGGTTTGAAGCGTATTGATCCAAAAAGCTTCACGTTTTTTTCTAAATTCATCCGTTTCTTCTAATGTGTCTTTAATTGGTGGTTGTTCAATTGGGTGGATTTCGAAATCGTCCAAAGAATGGCCAGGAAGGTTAAAATGTTGTGCTACTGGGGCATCAGCATTATATTTTATATCCTGTTTGTGTCTAGTAGCACGTTCTCGGAAAGGATTTTGACTTTGACCAACATACTGTTTCCGACATCGCTTACAAGTGATAAGGTAAATAATGTTTGGTGAATCACAATGGAGGGGGTTACGGATCTGATAATGATTTTTCGTTTGTTCGGAGGAAAATTCCTCTTTCTGATCAGGCATAAATGTATGCAGTCTACAACGAGGCTTTTTGCAATTAAATACCGCGCCACTACTATTTTGCAACGGTCTGTTGTGTTCAATCTTCAGTGGATCGAAATCGGTAGTTTCAGCTGGACTTTCGAGCTTTTTCAGGGTTTGGGATTTCAGGCTACGCAAAAGGCGCAGCGAGTACCCTCTCGATCTGAGGGCGCCAAATAGAGTAGAACAAGCCTCATTGAAATTTACCTTATCACTTGAATTGCGGTGGAAACGAATGAGCTGTGATTTGATGATACATTTAAATGTATGTTGAGGATGAAATGATTTTGTGTGCAACAATTGATGTGAATCAGTTGGTTTAAAATATACTTTATAATCTAAATGTCCGGACGCCTGAAATTGCTTGCCTTTATACACGGTCACATCGAGAAAATCAACAGAATTTTCACTGATAGTAGCTTTCAATTTAATATTTGGATCGTGATTGTTCAAAATTTCTAAAAATTCATCAAAATCTTCTTTTGAATGTTCCCAAATAATAAAAATGTCATCTAAATATCTGAGATAAACGAGAGGATGCTTTGCACATTTGCTTAAGGCATTTTCCTCCCATTCCGCTACATAAATGCTTGCAAAATTAGGACTGAATCTTTTACCCATAGGACAACCCATTATTTGTAGAAAATATTCTCCATTGAATTGAAAGTCATTACCTTTTAAGCTCAGCTCTAAAAGATGCAAAATTTGTTCATCCGGGCGTTTCGCATCCGGATATTTTTCAAATGCATTTTTAACTGATTTAACACCTTCATCAATATCAATGTTCGTATACATACTGTCGATATCCAAAGTAGCCAGAATTGCATTTTTTGATATTTTCAATTTCGAAATTTGTGACAGGAAATCCTGTGTGTTTTTTAGATAGCTCGGATGTCTATTTGCTATAGGTTTAAGATGATAATCAATTAATTTCGAGATCGCATAAGATTCCGAATTACAATCTGATACAATTGGCCTCCCGGGTGGAGTTAAGTCATCCGTCCATGAAGAACGGTCCTTGTGGATCTTTGGTAGGATATAAAATTGTCTTGTTTGAGCACTGAGCTTAGCTGTTAAATATTTCAATTGTTTTTTGGTAATGTGCACTTCGTCGAGGAGAAATTTTAAGATCTTATTGAATTTTTTGATATTACTAGGCCAAATAAGTGAATCTATTTTCTTATAATGTTTAGTATTGCTGAGTTGTCTCATGGCTTCTTTTATATAATTATCCCGAGATAGAACAACTACCGACCCACCTTTGTCGGCTGGTTTAATTACTAATTTCTTATTTTTTCGAAGTTTCGTGAGGGCTCTCCGTTCACCAGCTGTTAAATTGTCTTTATCGGAGAGTATGTTCATGCTGAACACCTTTTTGATGATTCGTTTGCTAGCCTCAATAATTTCGGGATCTACTTCACGATCTGGAGGTGACCAACCAGATGATTCTGTAAAAGGAAGTTTCCGACCGCTGGAGTTTCTAAAGCGGTCGGCTAATTTCGTTTGCCTAAGAAAATTACAGTTGTATGATGGTAAATTTGTTTGGTTATCAGTTTTTGGCTTTGGTGCTGGTACAAAAGTTAAACCGCGATCTAAAAGAGGTTTCTCTTGGGTTGTTAGGTCATTGGTGCCAGACAGGTTAACCACATTAGTTCCTAATCCCACATCTGTTAGGCGGCTGTTACCTTTGCCTTTACTTAGTTTAAATTTAGGTGGTTCAACCAGTGATCGTACATAATATTGGCGGTTCTCGTGGTCCAATGGATTAAATCCTGAGCAACATCAAACTTCGCGTCATCAATTTTTGGTATCGCGTTAACGTCCTTCACTTTCCGAATGGTTTCGTTGATGATGCTCAGGGTTCTCCTCTCAGCCTGAGGGAGTTTTTGCGAAAAGTTTAGTTCAGCGAAATAAATTTTTGCTGATCTAAACTTGACCCTGCTATCGCTAAGCATATTCCGCAACTGCTTAACTACGAGATCAGAATTATCGTTTCGAGAATTCACGCCAATATTTAATAATAGTTTTTGGGGACTGGACTGGCCCCTGTGCCCTTTAAACATAGAGCGCAGATGATTGAATTTGGCGCCGGGGTAACACTCCACCTGGATGTCCGGATGGGGATTTCGATCAATGCGTCCTAAATTTGAACTTCCAATCATAAGGATGTTTTTACAAACATCGGGGAGGCGCCAATTCCTTTTGTCAAAATTAACTCCGCTTTTATGCCGAAACTGGGAGAATTTAGAATCAAATGAGCGGCCCGAGTTGCGGCTCGGTGATTTGACTTTCTCTGAGTACGATATACCTGGTTGAACCACACTAGAGGCAGGAGAAGGGGCAGAAGAAACAGAAGCAGGAGAGGAAACAGAAGCAGGAGAAGAAACAGAAGGAGGAGGAGGAGTTCTAGTGAGAGCACTAGGAGAACCAGAGAAGAAAGGCTGAGGAGGAGTAGGAGGTAGAGGAGCAAGACGAGGCGAGAAATGTGTTACTCAATTTGCGAGCATCTTCAGTCACAATATGGACCGGAGATGTTTGCAAATTGAGGCGCTTACTCTGAGAGAAAGAAGAAGTAGAAGGAAAAGAAGAGGGAGAAGTGCTTTGCCTTGATCTTTTCTTATTTTGCCTTTCGCGTTGGGGTAGAGGGACAACACGGGCCGGAGTTTGCTTGCTCCCTCCCGTATTGTTCCTTACTCCAGACGCTGAGCGAAGTTCCGAAATGTAAGACTCATAGGCCGAAATCGTCTTATCTGTCAACTTATTTTTAAAGTTTTTTTTGGCCCAGATCAAGGCACGCGCCGAAGCGCTGTTGAAGTCTATTTTTCCGAGTCCAGGAGGTGGTCGCATAGCCAAAGTTATCTTAGACTTCAACTGGTTTAAATTTATTTTATAATGCTCAACTAAAGCATTTAACGTTTGATTGGCCCATCCCACACTAATCTGTCGATGTGTGGGGTGGGAAGAGCTGGCTTTAGAAAGCCACCTAACTCATCTACTTTCTTCTCCAGCTGTTTCGGGAAATCCCGATTTGCCAAATGGTGCTCTAATAGCCCAATGTGGTGCAAACATTGAAGCACCTGAAACAAAGCCTTGACCAGCCTAGAATAAGCCTGGAACGATAGTTCCTGGCCAGTTCCGGACTGGGCAACTCTCTGCCTCTGCCCTTTTCTTGCCATTGTTAAAGAAAGTAGCTGAATTGAGTATAAATAAAATATAAAAGTGATGAAATAAATAAAATTGGAAAATTAGATATTACCTATCATTCATTCATATTACCCATTAAAGAAGATACCTGGATTGGTTGCAGTCTTCAGCAAAGGTAGAAAATAATCCGTCTGTCTCGACGCGTTTCGCTTGTTTTTGCTTCTTCAAGGAGACTTTGAGGAAAATGATTCCAACTTGGGGAGGACATGCCTGGTATATATCCATATGTGGGCTGGGGTGTTTTTCACAGCTCAGTACATAATTAAACTCGGTGACAAGCTGACAAATGTCATTCATCAAGATAATTCTTTTCAACCTGAGTGTACCAAGTTTGTTTTCACAAGTCAGTTTGTGTCGTCCAAACAAATTAGATGAAGCCCTATTGACTGGCTTTCATTGATGTTTAATCAGTCAGTGAGTGGTTTGCTTTACTGACCCCATGAAGCCCTATTGGTTGGCTTTGATTTAAGTATAACCAATCGGAGCGGTTTGCTTTACTGGCTTCAGAAGTGTGTGAAAATAATATGAAAAATGGTTTTATAAAATACATTGAGACTGGAGAAATAAATAAAAAAATAACGCCAAAGATTATGATTCCTCACGAACGTTATCAGTTGGAATGAATATCCCCCGACGGAGGTTTATGACAGAAAATATTTTACATAACGTAGAAATTGTGTGTTTTAGCTTCTAAACCTCTACATTGTGTGAAAGGTATGAAAAAGGTATGAAAAATTAAAGATAAAATACAGTGAAAATAAATAAATAATGAAAAATTAAAAATAAAATACAGTGTAAATAAATAAATAAATAAATAAATTAATAATTTTATTTAGGAAATAAATAAACATGGTTGAAATTGGAACCTATTTTGATTTTGGGCATATATGAACTCTGGCACTCGCCTGTGTGTGTTTGAGGTTAAAAATCGCACTGGCACAGACATTTCCTACTGAACGTTTTTTTCTTTTAATATGCCACCGAAAAATTGTTTTCATTTACTGAACCCTGATGGATTTCAAACATGACAAAAAATTACATAAAATTGATTTAAACTGAGTAATGAGCTTAGGAACTGGTTAAACTGACTGGCAAAAATTGATGTTATTCATTGATGGGCTCTAATTTAGTCCTTACAAGGATGTTACGCAAGCTTTTGTTTTTCTTATAGGCGATGACAGGTCGAAGATTCAAAGGTTCATTTAATGTATGTGTGTGTGTGTGTGTGTGTGTGTGTGTGTGTGTGTGTGTGTGTGTGTGTGTGTGTGTGTGTGTGTGTGTGTTTGAGGTTAAAAAATCGCACTGGCACAGACATTTCATACTGAAACGTTTTTTTCTTTTTAATATGCCGCCGAAAAATTGTTTTCATTTACTGAACCCTGATGGGTTTCAAACATGACACAAAATTGATTTAAACTAAGTGATGAGCTTAGGAACTGGTTAAACTGACTGGCAATAATTGATGTTATTCATTGATGGGCTCTAATTTAGTCCTAACAAGGATGTTACGCAAGCTTTTGTTTTTCTTATAGGCGATGACAGGTCGAAGATTCAAAGGTGTGTGTGTGTGTGTGTGTGTGTGTGTGTGTGTGTGTGTGTGTGTGTGTGTGTGTGTGTGTGTGTGTGTGTGTGTGTGTGTGCGTTTGTCTTACCAACTTGACGAGGTAACTAGACAAAAGAGTTTGCGTGTTTCGCCTTACCGAGGTACAAAAGACAAAAGAAACCCTTTACCTCGGTTGTTTTCCCAGAACTGTACCGGCAAAACGAGGTTGAAACCGTTAGTCCACACAAAGGGTAGACAAGACTGTGTGTGTGTGTGTGTGTGTGTGTGTGTGTGTGTGTGTGTGTGTGTGTGTGTGTGTGTGTGTGTGTGTGTGTGTGTGTGTGTGTGCGTTTGTCTTACCAACTTGACGAGGTAACTAGACAAAAGAGTTTGCGTGTGTGTGTGTGTGTGTGTGTGTGTGTGTGTGTGTGTGTGTGTGTGTGTGTGTGTGTGTGTGTGTGTGTGTGTGTGTGTGTGTGTGTGTGTGTGTGTGTGTGTCTCTCTCTCTCTCTCTCTCTGTCTGTCTCTCTGTCTGTCTGTCTCTCTGTCTGTATGTCTGTTTGTACACTATAGAAATGAATATGGGGCACCCCGAGTATATCCAAAATGAGTCTACTAGGAGTACTTTTTTATGGCGGATGTCGTCGTCAGGTTTCAAAAACTGTGTGGGTGGGGGTGAGGGTGTAGGGGAGCACTGAAAGTTATGACCAAAATTTGTTTTACCGATATATGTCTTCAAAGGGGTCTACTAGGGGTAATTCTTTTAGCAGGAATATAATGGTGAGGTTTAAAAAAGTGCCGGGTGGGGTGGTGTGGGGGTGGTGGTGTAGAGGGACATCAACAGTTATGACAAATTTTTTTCTCACCGATATAGGTCTTCAAAAGGGTCTACTAGGGGTAATTTTAATACGCTCCTCAGCCCGAGCAACGCCTGGTAACCGTGCTAGTTTAATATATATTGGTTGGGTACATACGGTTAAAACCAACAGATGACTTTGGAAACTGACAACTGGAATAACTTATAAAGTATTGCACCTGTGAATGAGCGATTAAGGCTTCACGGTATTCGAAACTGAATACCGGTATCGATATTCAAAAAAAAGTCTGTGGTTTACCGGTATATCGAAAGACTGTTCAGATATCTGAACATTTGTATTATAATTGAACCTTCACCGTGGGAGCAAATCAGCATGCCATGATGATAAAGTTTGAATGACTCTTTACCCGAGGCAGACGATATCAACATTTATTTTTTTAAATTTTTGTTAATCGAATTTTTCAAAAAAATAGTCAACAAAACTACATAAAGTGGCCCCTCTTTGGAAATAGATGAGCTCGTCGAGCCCGTTCCAATGAGGGGGTCACATGATGTGATTTTGTTGAATTGTTTTGAAAAATGGTATTTGTTCAACTGCACAATTTGTGTATTACCCGAGGGGTGGGGAGGGTGAGGCCAATTCGTTATAATAATAACTCTTTGGCCAGCCGCTGATTTGTCGCGGTCCTCATAAGAGAAGGCCATCATTCCCCCTGCACCCACCCCCTCTTCCCCTCCTCTCCTCCCAGCATTCAGATATAAACTGCTTAATAGTGTCCCTCACTTCCTCTTTTTCAATTTCTTCAATAAGCATTCCTACCCTCTCCCTCGTGTCCCCCTTCAGCCATCTATCCTTTGTTTCTTCACCCCACTTCTGCATTATTCTTCCAGTAAATTTTATTCTATGAGGTATATACTGTGGGCATTCCAAGAGAAAATGTTCCAGGGTCTCCACTACTCCAGAGTGGCACATTTGGCATCCCTTTTCCCCATCTCTCCCAATTTTTCCCCGATGCTCCAGTGATCTTGATCTCAGTTTGAACAGCAGTGACCCTCCAAAGGTGCCATCTAGGTACTTCTCAAAAGCTGGCTTTTCTTTATATTGTAACCCTTGCAGTGATCTTTTCACGCTAACCCCTGCTCGCCAGTTTCGATTGCAGTCTTCCATGACTCTCTCTTTGACAAACCTTTTGCCTTCTTTCATTCCTACTTCTATGCTTGTGACCTCTATAGAGTAATTGTCCATTAGTTCCCTCACATGTTTTGACCACCCCGTTTATATATTAGAATTCCAAATGGTATCGAGCATCAATTTGCACCACCGGTTGTCAGGCAGGTTTCTCAAGTAGTTAAAGTAACACAGTTTTCCCAAATCTACCCTGTCCTTGATTTTCATCCACCCAAGCTCCCCCCTTACTGCTTCCAAAGCTGCAGCATTACTCGACCCTGTTATCCATCTGCCGGCATCATTCTGAGTACTTTCCAACTTCTTAATAACGGTTTGGTTTAATGGAATCACGTCCGTGCCATACGTTATACTTGGTAAACCCACCCTCTCCCACAGTGTTTTCCCCACAAAGACCTTATTGAAACTATTTTTCTCTAAAAGTTTTAGTTGGTTCAGAATTCTTTTCCCCTTCAGAATCAGTTTGGATGAGTAATTTCTGTACACCCCTCTTCCCGTTATATTTATGCTTACCCCTAGATACTCATACTCTCCCGTTTCTCCTACAGTGATTTGTTTGCTTTCCCCTTCGGGGATTGAGAACTCCCCCACTCTCCATCTCTTCGTCATATCTACCTTGCGTCCAACGGGTATTACCTTGCTTTTATTTTCATTTAGTTCGAGCCGCCAAGTGTTCCCATATCTACCAACAATTTCCAGCAGTTTCTCTAGCCCCTGTTCAGTTCTAGACATTAACACCATGTCGTCCGCAAAGAATAAGCCTGGTATCTTTATGTCTCCAACATTTACCCCCTCCGCACTCTGAATTAGTTCGTCCCCTAAATCTTTAACATACAATGCAAACAAAATCGGTGAAAAGATACACCCCTGCTTGAGGCCTATATCCATAGGGACTCGTTTTGTAGTGATACTCCCTAGACTGAGTTGGCTTTGCACATCTGTATACAGTGCTTTCATGATTCCCACAAAGTCACCCCCCCCCCCCCCCCCCCCCCAGTCCGATGGTCTCGAGCTTTCGCCACATACCTTCCCTCCACACTCGGTCGTACGCTTTTTTCACATCTAGAAATGCCAGAAACACCTTTTTCTTTTCAGCCTTTGTTGATTCTATCAGTTGGGTGAGTGTAAATAGGTGGTCAGTGACTCTTCGTCCTTTCCTGAAACCATTTTGAATTTCTCCTAAAAAACCTTTCTCTTCAATAACTTCCTCTAGTCTACCGTATATGACCTTACAGAATACTTTTCCGATGTTACTACTAACTGATATCCCCCTATAGTTATCTAGAACTTCCTTATCCCCCTTTTTGTGTATGAACGACACCTTACTTTCCCTCCACTCTCTGGGGACCTCTTGCTTTCGCAGAGCCAGTTATTTACAGGGATAATATTATTCGTTCTGGAGTACAGTTAACCCTTTATCTAACCTGAAAAGCAGACGACACTTGCAAAAAAAATTCTTGAATAACTAATTTTTTTCATTTTTTGTCTCAAAAACATAGGTTATGACCCCTCGTTGGAACGAGCTCGTTCCAACGAGGGGTCATAACCTATGTTTTTGAGACAAAAAATGAAAAAATAATGAAAATGAATTGGCGATTTTTGAGAATAGCGCTGGCCGGTTTTGGCCGTTACGCTTGGTAAAGGGTTAAAAAAAAAACTCAGGACATCTTGCAAATTGAATTGTTAATAAATAAAAAAAATGACGATAAACCGATATTTCGTAATTACACCGGTATTCAATCGATACTGGTTTGAATACGGGTATGTATCGGGTTTATTAATAAACCGTGAAGCCCTATGATATATGATAATATCCGTGTTTTTGTGTGTTTCTATATCACATCAGGAAACTAAGTGCTAAGTACAAGAGGCCACAAGAGACTCCAGGGCCTCACCGGACAAAAATTATCGATTATTCACAAAATTAATTTGAACAGGGTACTACACCAAATATGAAATTTTTGTAGGCACTTATCAGGGAAACTATTTCTTAATGAGTCCTCAAGTACCATTAAAATCTAGGAAACCCCATGAGATTCGTTAAATCTGATGGCACGCCCATTACCCGGAATTAAGATTTCTTTCGCCCCTTATACCCCAACAACACATCGAGAAATACTGTCAGAAGTTCATCTTCAACAAACTTATAAATAACTCGTACAAGTATGTTATTTCAATATGGATACTTTAGAGCATTGGTTTGGGGGAGAATGTTTCTTCCATTATTCACGGCGTTCAAATCTAGAACCTCACGACACACGAAACGGCAATTAAAACCATTTCTACATTTGCTGGACAATCTCTGATTAAACACCTGAGTAGGAATTACAGCGAATTGAATATTGTATGTATGTCCTCACAATTACACTTTGTAAAGTGTTGTTAAAGTTATTCAAATTGTATAAACGATTTGTAGATTGTACAGATAGCTTTATATTTACACTTCGCGATGTCTTTATAATGTTATTTTCAATTCTAAGCCAGATAATTGTATATGACGTATCAATATGACGCAGCAATGTAAAGAATATATTCTGCTTTGGTCTCCATGTTTTGTTGATTTAATACCAACTCGTCGTCAAAGGTTGTTAACTATTTCAATATTAAAAGGTGAATAGCTAATGTGATAGAAAGAAATCTGACAATGGTAACCACAACAAATTGATAATAATAGTGCAACGGTGTAACTCAAAATTATGAAATTAACCCTTGAGTATTTCCACACGAACATTGTACCATAATTCTCCTAATTTCGCGATTTGTTCTACTAAAGTTACATTTTCGCATTTGTGCGCGGACCGAAAAATTCTAGCATCACTTTTCTGAAGATCCAATGCACTCAACAACTTTATACGGAGTTTCTAAAATACCACACTGTGGTTTGTTTCTGATGTACGGTATCGTTCTCATCTATAACGGAGATAATGATGGGAGAGGAGAATTTATGATAAACCCTTGTTCTCCAATCCTTTTTGCAAATTAAATGCGAATAAAATATGTTTAAACTTAAACAACTATAACGAAACTGAGTTGCACGCATTTCCAGTGTTTCCAAATCATCAGTAAATAGACGATATAGAATGAGTGTTTTTATCATATAATATTTATGACACGAGTCTAAGAATTGTCCGTTTTAGTTTAAACAATATTTTATTTCCTTAATTTGACAGAAAATTATGATACATTTCATCAAGATACATAAATGTGAAAGAGGATTCGGCAGCAAGCTATAGCTTTTGTAAGCTGTCTCCTTGTAACAAATTACTCACATGAAGCAACATAACGAAGGAAGTTCAAACACAAACGATGAAGATGTGGAAATAAATTATCGTACACGGGTTGAACATAACAGAAAAGAGTAAGAGATATAATGAAATGAGAGAGTGTGAGGAAAGGAATGTACAGTGAGTGTGAGGAAAGGAATTTTCCGTTTTGGCGAGCCTCTGGCAAGCCCAAACGGAAAATTCGGACGAGTTTCATAAATATTATATGAGAAAAACACTCATTTCATATTCCATTTATCATATGACACACACACACAAATTAGCCACTTAGTATGACTTTTTAACCCATCACCTAACTTGAGTTGCAGACGGCACTTGGACAAAAAATCCTCGTATAACTAAAAATTTTCATGTTTTGCTTCCAAAACATAGGTTATGACCCCTCATTGGAACGAGCTCGACGAGCTCGTTCCAATGAGGGGTCATAACCTATGTTTTGGAAGCAAAAAGTGAAAATATTAAAAAAAAATGAATGGCGTTTTTCTTGTTGATAAAAGATTAATACAATATAACCCACCCTAAATAGACCTGTTAATGTAAATTCTCCCTACTGAAATTATGCAAATGTGACCCAGTTGTATTTTGTTTAGTCAATCAAATTGTCCAGTTTTGAAATTGACCAATGAAATTGACGGAAGGCTTTATTTATCACTGATTAATATGAAAACAAAATACCATATGTTTTAAAGTGAACAAAACGGACGAGTCAAAGGATAATTTGAAATATCTAATAATATTAAGTATAATATCATTAGTTTGGTGTTTATAATTTAAAAAGAGGTTTCATATGAGTATTTAGTATATTACAATTCTCCTCAATATAGTCTTAGTTTGTCCTTCAGTTGCAGCTCTACAGAAAACAGTCAGTGGTTTTCATACAGTGCCAAATTCTCCTGAATATCGCCTTAGTTTGCCCGTCATTCCCAGCTCTACGGAAAACAGTCAGTGGTTTCCATACACTGACAAATTTTACTCAATATCGCCTTAGTTTGCCCGTCATTCCCAGCTGTACGGAAAACAGTCAGTGGTTTCCATACACTGACAAATTTTACTCAATATCGCCTTAGTTTGCCCGTCAATCCCAGCTCTACAGAAAACAGTCAGTGGTTTCCGTACAGTGACAAATTTTACTCAATATCGCCTTAGTTTGCCCGTCAATCCTAGCTCTTCAGAAGAAAACAGTCAGTGGTTTCCACACAGTGACAAATTCTCGAGTCAACTTTTACAAATCGTATGACGTCACCGACGTACATAGACGTGCGTTGTCGTAACGATATTATTTAATGAGTATATAATCATGGCGGATAATATTCTGTTCTTAGTTCTTCACGTTGTATTATAAATGATGTGTGTTGGTCAAGATACGGATAACTTCTTGTTAAACAATCAAAGTCCAAGGTATGATGTCTCGTTAAATTGTACTTTACACATATTTCACAGACGACAATTCGCGCGAATGTTTACATGGTTGTGTTTAAGGTATCAAGGTAGGTGATAATTTCTAATTTGTATAGAATCTTTGTCCAATAGTTCCAATTGTGTTGTCAGATTTCTCAAAAGTTGCACAATTAGATGGAGTAAACATTCACCTATCGATATATTCTCCACTTCTGTCGTCCAATAAACATAATGTGTCAATATCAGGAATATTTCTTCGAAGGGGGATATAAAAATAGGAAACGGATGTGTGCTGGTGAAAAGAATGTAATAGATACAGGTTCCGCTCCACAGTTTTCCAGGCATTTCCAAATATGACATGCCATAAACTCTCTTCAATTGCAAATATTCTGTAACTTAGTTATCTAACCCATTACACGTATTACATTTCCCAAATCCACAAAAAACATATAACACTATCTGACTTAGGAGAAATAAACAATCTGAAGGTGGGTGGAGTTATTTATTGTCAAAGGCAAACCTTCAACCTGAAAAATTGCCTGAAAAAATACCGAAACCAGTCATTTTCACTCACCTAGCAGCCTCAAAAGCAGAATTTTCCCACCAACCCCACCCCTGGAGCAGAGCATCCCCTGTTTCTAAAATGCAAAAAAAAAATTATATGTTTCCGTCTCGTTTTTTAGTTACCTGTCTGGTAACAAACCCGTGTAAAAATTACATTTTAAAAAAGAGCCAATTTTTCAAAGCCACTATTTCCCATAATTCATCTGGTAATTTACCCCGATGTATCAGGCTCCAACTTTGGGACCAAAACTTCAAATTCTCTTGTCCAACAAAAAGCCTAATGTAATCATATTTCTGATACTAAAAATATATCTCTATTTTACATGGCCTTAGTGTCAACATATGCCCTATGTTTAGAATTTCTCACCCCTGTGCAATAGTGCGAAACTGTAGAGCGGAATCTAATTCCACGACAGGCAAAACAGAGTGTGGAACGAACGGCACCATGGCGTGACCGGTAGGCAGCACGATCGTTTTGGTGATGGATCGGTTATGGTGTGGGGAGGCATAACCATGACAAGCAGAACATCATTACGTATCACAGGGGGCGTGCCACAGGGCAGTTCTACCGTGACAACATTTTAGCAGCTCATGTGGTGCCATTTGCGCGACCTCACGGCGTCGATTCATTTTCCAAGAAGACAATGCAAGAGCACACATGGACCGTGTCTCTACAGAGTTCCTCCAGGAGCAGAACATCACTACACTGCCTTGGCCAGCACTAAGTCCAGACCTGTCACCAATCGAGCATGTCTAGGATATGCTTGGCAGGCGCCTGCGACAACGCCAGCAATCCCCTACCAATGTTCAGGAACTCGCCGCTGCACTGCAGGAAGAATGGAATAACATCAGTCAGACTGATATTGGACGTTTGGTGAGGAGTGTGCCACGTCGGATCCGCGCTTGGAGGGGGATTTACAAGGTATTGAAAAGCTACTCATAGCCTTAGATGCTGATGTTACGTTAAACACCGACAAGAAAGTGAATCAACTTGATAGATGATAAGACAAATCGTCCCCTGAGTTCCAATGTGTTGTATGTGCCTACTGACAGCCTACTGTCCTACTGGGGACGTACTGACAGCCTACTGGCCTACTGACACATAGAACACATTGGAACTCAGGGGACGAAATATCAACTTGGGCAGTAAAAAGTGAATTGTTCAAAGACAAACGTATTATTGTATGTTTTGTTTACACTCGAATGTTATGGCTTACTTTTTTTTCATATCATGTTATTGTTACGAAAGAATATTAAGGACATGTGGAAACAAATCTAATCTGTCGACAGATTATTTAACCTGCCAGGTAAGTCATCCGCCCGGGCATAATCGATAAAATAATGCTCTCAGGCTTCTTAAAATAGTAAAACTAGTCATAGTTAAATATAAAACTCCGTTCTATAGTTTTGATATTGTTGGCACAAATTTATGTACACATCAAAAAGCGGAAAATAAACGTTGCACTGGAATGTGTCTATTTTTCGTAAGGAGAACGAACGAACGAAGGAACGAGCAAGCGAGCGGGCGGGCGGATGGACAGTCGGAAGGACGGAGGGGCGAACAAACGGATGTGCAATACACATAACTAAATACACTGAATATGGTACATCTAAATATTGACATTTAATTCATTGCATTTTGTTTATCACCGGAATATGGGAAAATGGTCCAGTCCCTGTTAATTGAATACTCTTGTTAATTTAATAGGTTTCTCTGGCTAAACAAATCAAATATGGGCTTTCAAGACATGTTTGGACTCGCCCCCCCCCCTCCCCCTGGTTCTGGCCCTCCTACCAACAGTAAGGGGGCTCTTTCGTGAATGGAGCTCTGCATTTGACCAACGGTTGTATTTTGGACTGCATGATTCTTGGAGTAGAATCATTACATTCTCATGATCTCCAGACAGCCACCACTGTGTGTGTGTTGACGCGATGAGCTGGCTTGGCGCCAGGCTGCTTATCATCTTAATGACCGACCAGAGGCGATATATGAGTCCATCTACTATTTTATACCACCTTACTGAGGAAATTTCAAACTGATTCAGGGAGATGACTCACATAAGCTCCAATCTTCCTGTCAAATCCCTCCTTCAATTAGCAATTTGTTTAGTTTTAAATACATGTTATAAAAACGCGGTGCTTTGTGCTGTTACTTTGTTGTTGTTGTTGTTGTTCAGTTTTGTAACAAACAGTATTCTCTTTGAATAAATGTTGAATAAATATTGTTTAACCCTTTACCCAACGTAACGGCCAAAACCGGCCAGCGCTATTCTCAAAAATCGCCAATTAATTTTCAAAATATTTTCATTTTTTGTCTCAAAAACATAGGTTATGACCCCTCGTTGGAACGAGCTCGTTCCAACGAGGGGTCATAACCTATGTTTTTGAGACAAAAAATGAAAAAAATTAGTTATTCAAGAATTTTTTTTGCAAGTGTCGTCTGCTTTTCATGTTAGGTAAAGGGTTAAACTAAACTAAAACCTTTATTGAATCAACTTGACGCAATAAATTTATCACTTGAAGAATTGTGAAGTCAACAGCAGGAAGTAGTATGTCAGGTTGAGATCTACCCTTTTTACCAGGACCTCGAGGTCAGACCCCGACCCCGAGGTCATTGACATTGACCTCGGGGTCGGGGTCTGACCTCGAGGTCCTGGTAAAAAGGGCAGATCTCAACCTTACATACTACTGCTGGAACTCCAGATCACTGGATACTCACTGAACTTGGAAATTTGAATCCCGCTACTTAAAAACCTCATTTTGACGGCTAAAAATAATATTCTTTTTTATCCCAAAAGCCGCCAGAAGCCTCCATTAAATAACTGATTTAAAAATTTGGGAGTCGCCCTCACCCCCGTCACCGCTCGCGTCTTCGGCACTTGGTCATCTGCATCAGTTACCGGACACTTTTGAAAGGGGCCCGTGACAGAATTAACCCTAGGGCCCGAATTTCCTCTCCAGGCCCTTTCAGAATCAAGACAAATCAATGGCAAGCCAGGAGCCAATACCATAATACAAATCAATGGCAAGCCAGGAGCCAACACTATAAGACAAATAATAGCAAGCCAGGAGCCAATACTATAAGACAAATTAATGGCAAGCCAGGTGCCAATACTATAAGACAAATTAATGGCAAGCCAGGAGCCAATACTATAAGACAAATTAATGGCAAGCCAGGTGCCAATACTATAAGACAAATTAATGGCAAGCCAGGTGCCAATACTATAAGACAAATTAATGGCAAGCCAGGAGCCAATACTATAAGACAAATTAATAGCAAGCCAGGAGCCAATACTATAAGACAAATTAATGGCAAGCCAGGAGCCAATACTATAAGACAAATTAATGGCAAGCCAGGAGCCAATACTATAAGACAAATTAATGGCAAGCCAGGAGCCAATACTATAATACAAATTAATGGCAAGCCAGGAGCCAATACTATAAGACAAATTAATGGCAAGCCAGGAGCCAATACTATAAGACAAATTAATGGCAAGCCAGGTGCCAATACTATAAGACAAATTAATGGCAAGCCAGGTGCCAATACTATAAGACAAATTAATGGCAAGCCAGGTGCCAATACTATAAGACAAATCAATGGCAAGCCAGGAGCCAATACTATAAGACAAATTAATGGCAAGCCAGGAGCCAATACTATAAGACAAATTAATGGCAAGCCAGGTGCCAATACTATAAGACAAATTAATGGCAAGCCAGGAGCCAATACAATAAAACGTTGTACTCTTGCATTTTCTAGAATTGTACTTCCTGGTTATGACTTTAAATGGATTGAAATGCACCATTAGCATTTTCAAAGATGTGACAATTTGCCAGTTGGAACATTGCCATTTATTTTAAAATGTTAATGATTTATTTTATTCAGTTATATTAAATAGGTGGAAAATACAATTCTAGAAAATACAATTGTAAACGTTTTATAGTATTAGCTCCAGTCTGTTCTTAGTATTATAACAGGACGGAATAATCTCATGAATAGAATGAGTAGAGTTTAGATTATATGACTGGCATCATGTTTTTTGATTCAGTCTCTGTCATACTCTGAGTGTTGATATAAGTACATGATTGTTACCTGTTCAAACAAGCGATGTGACGTCACAAATATAAATTACTTTCCAAACCATTAACGTAAAAGTAACAACAGCCCTCATAAAACAGTTAATCTTCTATATTATGTTAATGATTTGATAAACTTTAATTTACAACAAAAGATATCTGAATATAAATCCATAAGTTACTTTTATTAATCTTGTTAATCTATTTAACAACGTCCCGTTAATCTCATTAACGCGATCTAACATTAACCCTTTACCTAAAATGAAAAACAGACGAAACTTCAAAAAAAATTCTTGAATAACTAATTTTTTTCATTTTCTGTCTCAAAGACATAGGTTATGAACCCTTGTTGGAACGAGCTCGACGAGCTCGTTCCAACGAGGGGTCATAACCTATGTTTTTGAGACAAAAATTGAAAAAATAATGAAAATTAATTGGCAATTTTGAGAATAACTCTGACCGGTTTTGGCCGTTACGTTGGGTAAAGGGTTAAGTGTACTCTACTCAGTTGCGATCCAGTTTCGCCGATTGACATGTTAACTTGGCAACACTAATGGGGGGGGGGGGGGGTGGAGGATGAGGGGGGTATCGCCGACGTATAATCAGCATCAGTCTATTTATATCTGAGTGTATTTTTAAGACGTATATTTAACTTTTTATTTATTTTATTTTGAGCTGAACTGAACTATTGTATAAAAAATGTTTAGTATTATAACAGGACGGAATAATCGGACGGAATAAAAACTAAAAGCAAAGACGCCAGAAGAACAAACAATCCATACACACAATTAGCGAGCTAAGTTCTAGAGCTTTATGTCGTTCCTTGAATCCAACAAGGCGCCATCTTCAATGCAAAAGCATCACAGATGGCGCTTTATTGAATTCAAGTGACGATATATATATAATATCAATAATATCGAATGTCATATTATAATTTATGATACGTTGTAAACTCACGTTTAAACTCACCCCTATAAGTCGAGTGATCGTTTGATGTCCATCTCCTTAGGCCCTCGGATGCTTCCACCTCCCCTGAATAAAAGCGAGGCACGGGAATGTGAGGATGGAAGTATCAAAAATGGATTATATTTGTAGAGAAGTTAGGTTAATACCACGTGTGGTCAAAGGTTCTTGTGTCCAGTATTTACTGCATTTATGTATACTGTGTATATTTGGGAAACCAGTGATAACACTTATCTAGTGGCATGGCAGACAATGCTTGCCTGAAACAATACACAAGACAAAGAAATAACCTCATCATGAAGACAGCCAACCGCACAGCTTCACAGCCAGAGACGTACCAGAAAAGAACAGACGCCAAAAAGATAAAGGGGGAGGGGGGGGGGGGCGCACTAATCATTTCATACCTCTCTACTTTCAGGCATGACAAGGACACAGAAAAGACCACCAAAAAACGAACCAGAGCAGATACAACAAAAGAAACAACGCCCGACCACCCTACACATTGACCGACCAAAAGCAACATCAAAACAGTCAACAACAACTAATAGAAGAGATTGAGGCAGACTATGCTTGACAGTGATAGCTCCAACACTTATCTAACGGCAGACTATATTTGCCTGAAAAACACACAAGATAAAGACATGACAGCACCCAAAAAGACAGCCAACTATACAACCGCACACTTCCTCCTCTCCTCTATCTTTTTCTGCTTTAACTCTACGTTTTTAGCTATCTTTTCGCTTCTATCCTTCTCCCCAGTAACCAATATGGATTACAAAAACCGCTATGGAAAACTCAATAACCGTATGGCTCCAGCACATCCTTCGCTCCATCCCCAGAGGTGGGCATCCCCTTCCAGGGAAGGCAGTAGTAATTATACAAAGTATTTTGGACAAATTCGAACCAGAAAACTACTCCTTTACAAAGGAATGCGGGCGATAGCAGTAAATAGGTGATTTGAAAGGATTATCGGGTTCATTCAGGTAATTCTTCGAATCGGGAAACTACTCCTATTCAATCGAACATACCCTCAGAACGTACCCCTGTCCTATTAGAAGGTTTTAGGTCACATAGCAACCACTTGCTACTATAGAAAACAAGATGGCGGCCTCCAGTATACAAAATGGACGACGGGAGCACGTACCACCGTAGTACCACATATCACTATGGTAATGACGCCACAACATGGCGGCCCACACTGGTTACCACGACAACTGGGTGGCGTGACATGACATTACCTCCGAGATCCCCGCTGAGATTCCCCAACTGGGTCCTGTCCGAGAACATGACATACTACTTCCGCGCTTCGTTTCTTCCCTTTAACCATTTCGTTGCCACCATTTTCGGCACAGTTATTTGTCGCAATCATTCCTATCACTGCCTATTTCCCTGCTACCTTTTATGCCAGGATCTCTGTGTTCTTTTGTTGTTGTATTTTTAGGTATCGCGGAACTAAATATTTTCCCATAGGCGACTAATATGAACTTTGGTAAAACCAAGAAGCGCGCGCAACTCACAGTGTGTTTCAAATTATAATGACATAAATTTAACAAAATTTAAAACAGCGTTTAAGGGGTCGTCCAACAAAACATTTTGCGTTGTGAACTAATGCATGTACATGCTGTCTTGTAGATTTATTTCCCTCTAAAAACATATCAGACCTACAATATAAAAATTGGCCTCGAAACGTATTGTCGAAAATTTATTGTTTTTGTTTCGCTGGTGTGCATACATTATGGAACGGAACTTCTGTTTTGGAAATGGTAATTCGTGGACGTTTGTCAGACAGTATGTCACTTCGACATCTTAGGTTCGTAATAACTGAATGAAAACGACCTTTGCCACAATCCGATCTGTGCGTACTTTTAATTTACAACAAACGGACGTGTTGTTGATGCTTTTCGTTTGGTAAATTTGTTCCAATAACACGCAGTGTTGGTTTGAAGTGAACAGCGTTTTGCACTTGCAAATGCAAAACAGATAAATCACGTGACAGAATACTCCACAGAATCGAACAACTGCAGGATCCCAACAGCCAGCCAGTAGACGATGAAATCCAATGTGCATATTTGGGAACATTTAGCTTTTCGACAATTTCTGTCATTTAGTCAGCAAAGCAAACGACAGTTGAGTTTGTTTGGAAAAACTTTAATTTTGAAAAGCATGTTCAATAAATTATTCACACAGTCTGCATGGAATGATCTAAGGAGAAATCTCGCATTACACCGTTCGCTTTTTAGGGGGCGTCATTCGATTTGTTCGCTTCTGAAACCGAGAGCTGGGGTTCCCCATGTTTTTACTTCCGGTTTCCGGTTTAGATTGGATGGCATAGCATTCCTTGGTTTTTCCAATTTCACGTACACGTTGTCTATTAGGCTTGCTTCAAAGCAGCCCTTCGGGCTGCTTTTGCGCGCGTTATTACAACGTTCAGGTGAAAAAAATATGATCGCATCACTTTAATTTTGGCATTTAAATATCTTTGTCAAGGATAGCCCTTCAGACAACTTGTTCTGGCCGGAAAACAGGGACAGGGATGTGGCTAGAGGGTTTCAGCTGGGGGGGGGGGGGGGTGCCACCGGTGTTAATTCCAACGGTGAGTGGTTTCGATAGGTGGTTGCACTGCAGCGCTGGGTGATATCTTTTAACCCTTTACCCAATGAATCGCCTGCATCCGTCCGCGTAATATGCAAATACAGCTGCTGAAAAAATATTATTTTTCGAACAATTTCAACAAAACCATATCATGTGACCCCTCTTTGCAACGAGCTCATCGAGCTCGTTCCAGAGAGGGTCACATGATATGGTTTTGTTGAATTTTTTTTTAAAATTAAAAAAAAATGATTTTTCAAATAAGGAATTTTGAAATCGTCTGCGTTGGGTAAAGGGTTATGAACCCTTATGAAAATGTTCACAAGTCCTGAAACGGAAGAAAGCATCATTTATAATTTGTCTGGATCAGAAAATTTACCGGATTGATGTCAGAGTCGACATTTTGAGGCCATGTCAATTTTAGAGTAGAAAATTTGAAACTCAAGTTTCCAGTTGGAAATAAAGGATCAAACTTTCTCATAATTAGTTGGAATTTTAATATTTTTCATGAACAATGCTAATTTATTGAATTTCCAACCATTTGATTTTTGACCTCGGAATTTCCAATGATTGAAAAAAAATACTCCTAGCTGGGGGGGGGGGAGACCCCCCCCCCCCCCCCCCACACACACACACACACACATGTCGCCACATCCACACATCCATGTACAGGAAGACATGCAACAAATATAGAGATTAAAAAACACTGATAGGAAGGAAAGTACCGGTCACATGCAAAACTCGGAAAAGTTAATTTTCAGCTATTGGAATTTAAACGTTCGAATTTTCAACTATTGAAAATTAGGATGGTTATTGGGGAAGGGGGGGGGGGGTGCATCCCGTCGCTACTTGCCTGTCTATTCCCCCCTCACACGTCTCTGGATTAAAATGTGTGGTATGTGATAAAGGGATAACAATAATTGATAAAGACAGAACAAAAACAAAGATCAGCTGTCCACGCTTTACTACTGTTATATTCTTTAACGCTACACGTGCGTAAACATATAATTTTCTATTTTTCGACACACTCCTTCTGAAGTTTGTGATGATAGAAAGTATTGTACTAACACGAGTTTGTCAGGTTTATACCATTTACCGAATAATTAATGTTTTTAATACAAGTCAAAAGAACTTCTAAACTTTCTCTGAACTTAATTAACCAATTACTGTAACAGAAATACGCCAGGTTTTGACCCAATAACACTTTGTACGAGGTTTTTAAATGGTGACGGACACTTTAATAGTCTCAATCGGCACATTTATGTATTCTTCTGGAATAAGTTCATCCATTTGTATTGTACGAAAAACGTGATACCAAGAAAATAATTAAGAATAGCCTAAACTGTATCCTCAAAAGTGCCCAAAGCTCCATGGTTGGTATGTTCAGGGACGTCGCGACAGGGGGGGGGGGGTGGTCGTGGGGGTGTCCCCCCCCCCCCAATATTTGTCAAAACCTCAATACTTGGAAATTCGGAGGGCAAAAATATCAAGAGTTTGAAAATTAAAAACTACTGAATATACGGTATAATTCACAAACAAACCTATTTTTCCGACTGGAGGACCATAATAAGGAAATATTCCGACTACTGAGACTTTCGGGTGAAAATCGGGTCAAAAATTTCGACTCCACGCGGCCTGCAGACTGATGCCGTATCAGCTGCACATACCCGTTTTGCGTTACACGTTTAGTAAGCAGCCGCTGATAGTCTAGGGGAGATAAGATGTAAATCAATGTGCCCCATTTTCGTCGACTGGAAATCAATTTCATTGATACAGATTCAGTGTAAGCAGCCTGTGAAATACTCTAGAAACACAAAACTCCCACTTTCCCAAAGGCGATGTTTCAAATTTGTCCGTCAGACAGGAGGCGTACGAGCCACTGGGGACAATTCGGGCAAAGCAGGAAGATATTGAAAATTTGTATCCAACTCGAATTAAAAATGTTTCCCTACAAAAAAAATCACTGAAATTGGAACTGAAAATTATCCTTATAACTATTACCAGAACCCATGAAAACGCATCTGAGCACATCAATTTTTCAAACTTTTCTAGGGGAAGACTCCAGACCCCCAGTTAGAATTTCAAAGGGTCTCACCCCCCCCCCCCCCCCCCCCCCCCTTTAAAAGGCCTCTAGCTACGTCCCTGGGTATGTTGGATTTGAATCCAAGACAGATGTGACTTGCGATAGAATAACTCGCTCTAGTAAGAGAACGTTGACGCATTGTGGTTCCGACAAAGCGATGTATGAGGTCAGATAATGTACAATTACGTTGAGAGTCTCTAACAAATACTTACCACACCCTGATGATACTTGACGATAACAAAATCACTTGCACTCTCTAATTTGTCCACTAACAGACTAAACACAATAGACGTGAAAAGGAAAAACTAATGCAATAAATCGGATTAAACTGGGTTTTTTTTAATATATTTTTTAATTTATTTAACATTTCGCAATATATGGGTCTGGAATAACAAAGTTTCCCCCCCCCCCCCCCCCCCAACACACACACACACACAAATGACAATTTTCTCAGGTAAACTGTCGTATATTGTATGCTAAATGTCTCAGGCTACTCAAAACACAGATGCAAGCAACCTGATTTAAAAACTGAAAAGACATCATCCCTTCACTACAAAATGCGGAATTAGCTACGACGCCTATTGTAAGTTGTCAGTACTTTTGAAAAGATAACCCCAACCCCATAAATGTTTTCTCATCGACGAAACACTTTGGATCCAGTGCCACTGCTATATTTGATCGCTGTGGATGTGACATTACAACAAATGGTATAGAACATGCGCGTAGAGCTAAGGGTAGACAATCCGGTATTCCGCAAATATCAACATATCGCTTAACCTCCCAATGACCACCTCCAAATCTGATTTGCTGGTCTATCGTCGCGGAGCAACACGACGTCTCCGTCTATTTATTAGTCTATGTGAAACACACAGACTATTGTTTTTGTACGGTTTCTTTTTCTTTTTCTGTTTTTCTTTTTTTTTTTCTTCTTCTTCTTCATCTTCTTCTTCTTCTTCTTCTTCTTCTTCTTCTTCTTCTTCTGTCTTCTCATCACTTTTTTGTCAGCAAGATAACTCAAAAACGAATTGGCTTATCTCACTAATTTTTGGCATGCTGATAGACAGTCACAAGTTCTCGGTCACCTATGTTTTCCAGATTCCTGGGGCATTAGTGGTGTCCGTAGGGGTGTTTTGAAAGTGGGTCACGCCCATATCTCAGGCGTGGTATGACGTGTGGACCTGGGACCAACACCAAATGAGTCGACACTCGATGGAGATTCAAAATATGGGTCACGGAGGTCACCCAGGGGTCATTAAGTGCATTTTTTTTATAACTGCTGGGAATCACATTTTTTGACCATTGAAGCTTTCCTGATGTCCATACATGCATTTTGACGTAAAAAAGTGGGCGTGGCCAAAATTTTTGAAAGTGGGTCATGCTCATAACTCAAGCATGGTACGATGCATGGACCTGGGTCCTGGGACTAACACCAAATGAGTCGACACGCGATAGAGGTTCAAAATATGAGTCAAGGTCACCGAGGTCACCCAGGGGTCAATGAGTGCATTTTTCATAATTGCTGGAAATCACATTTTTTGACCTCCAAATGCTTCCCCAAAATTCAGATATGCATTTTTTAATGAGAAAAGTGGACGTGGCCAAAGTTTTTGAAAGTGGGTCACGCTCATATCTCAAGCATGGTGTGATGCATGGACCTGGAGCCAACACTTAATAAGTCGACACTTCATGGAGGTTCAAAAATATGGGTGAAGGTCACCTGGGGTCATTGAGTGCATTTTTTCAGAATTGCTGGAAATCACATTTTTTGACTCTCTAAAGCATTCCTGAAGTCCATACATCCATTTGTACGAAAAAAGTTGGTGTGGCCAAAATTTGTGAAAGTGGGTCATGCTCATATCTCAAGCATAGTATGTTGTATGGACCTGGTACTAACACCAAATGAGTCGACACTCGATGGAGGTTCACAATATGGGTTGTCACGGAGGTCACCTAGTGGTCAATGAGTGCATTTTTCAGAATCGCTGGAAATCACATTTTTTGACCTCCTAAAGCATTCCCAAAGACCATACATGAATTTTTTATGTGAAAAAGTGGGTGTGGCCAAAATTTTTAATAAAAAGATATATACCTTATCTGGTTTCTTGGAAAAAATTATCTGATTTTTGAATGAATATCTGTAAATACTGTCATTGAAAACCTATTTCTTATTTCTTGAAAACTATTTTATCCCTAAAATAAGCGTCTAAAGTATTCCCATTACATTCATAGAGGGGCACGGTGGCTAAGCGGTTAGAGGTGCAGGCTGCAAGCCGAGAGGTTCTCAGTTCGAATCCTATCTGCGGCATCTGCCTTGTGTCTTTGGGCAAAAACACTTCAACCCCCCCCCCCCTCCCCCCATTGCCCAAATAAGGGCATGATGATGTCGTTTACTAAGACATACTGCATGTCGATGATGCACTTGCACCAACCCTGCTTGTGTGGAGTTAGCATGTTGGGGAGCCAGACAGTTGCTTGTTGCTGCTTGGTGGTTTTCTGGGTTATCAGGGTTCCTCCATCCGTAAAAACTGTCCGACACTAGGTGGGCCTAGCTGTTGAAAAGTGTCGTTAAACCCCAAATAAATCAATAACATTCATAGACTGTCTTCTATGCACTGTTTGTCAACATGATAACCCAAATACAATCAATCCTATCTCAATGTTTTTTGGTATACTGATAGACTGCCTGCCATTGGTACTTGGTCATCTATGATTTGGAGGCATGTGGGCCTTCGGGCTCTAGAGGTTAAAAATATGTTTACAACATTTACTGGGAAATAAGTTAGCTGAAGCAGTAACCATTATCTAAAACAGAAATCTCCAGAGAGAAAGCTGAGATAGAATTCTTTGTGACATTGAACAGCACTGTATATTTATGTTGTATCATGTTACAAAACTTCAGTCTCAATCAGTGAAGAGAGAGAGAGAAACCTTCACTTTTCAAAGCATTTTTTTTAAATCTATTTATTCTCAATCATAACTCAGGATTGAGAGGTTTTGGGATGGAGTGGTGTGTGGCTTTCTCGAAACACCTATCATAGTTACAAAGTAATAAAATGGAATATTTGAATGGTCAGATTTTAACCCTCTTAATACTTCGATGTGAGTAAAAAAATACCTTTAATATAACTCATGGCTACAGAATGTTTTTTGCTTTCTTTTCTGCAACATTTAATTCTATGTGGAATGGGACACCTTTTCAGTGCGCTTTCCAAACTAAGGGATTCTTAACCCTTCAGCCAACATAACGGCAAAAACCGGTCAGCTTTATACACAGAAATGTCTATTCAGTTTCAATTACTTTTTCATTTTTGCTTGAAAAACATAGCATATGGCCCTTCATTGAAATGAGCTCATTTTTTAAAGTATTATTTATTTATTGGTGTTTAATGTCACATATTTCTGCACAGTGGCTTACCATGACCACGACAGTTTTACGGGTGGAGGAAGCCGGAGTACCTGGGGAGAACCTCCGGGCAACAGTGAGCAACTATCAGATCCCCCACATACTAACTCCACACAAGCAGGGTTAGCATTGGTTGAAGACAGGCGCACCATCGATGTGCAGTACGCTTTAGTACACATCGCCACCATGCACCCAAGTGGGCAATGGGATGAAGTGTCTTGACCAAGGACAGAGTGAGGACCGCTCGACTTGCAGC
The DNA here is from genome assembly GCA_031216915.1 of Pictodentalium vernedei. Lineage (NCBI taxonomy): Eukaryota > Metazoa > Mollusca > Scaphopoda > Dentaliida > Dentaliidae > Pictodentalium > Pictodentalium vernedei. Next base: position 18,520,350 of record CM062297.1, on the reverse strand, counting down.
CTGCACCTCTGCCAACTCAGCCACTGCGCCCCCATTTAACCCTTTACCCAACGCAGACGATACCACAATTTATTTTTTCAAAAACCATTTTTTCAAAGTTTACAAAAAATTTCAACAAAACCATATCATGGGACCCCTCGTTGGAACTAATATTTTTTCAACTTCTCAATTTGCGTATTACGCGGGCGGATGCGGCCGATTCGTTGGGTAAAGGGTTAAAGGATTAAAATGGAATATTTAAAGACAGTATTTTAACCCTCTGAAGATCTTAATATTGGGGGGGGGGGGGGGCACGGCGGCGCTGTGTACTACAGCGTACTGCACTTCGATGGTGCACCTCTCTTCAAAAAAATCATTGAGGATAATGAAAACCATTTCCATTCTCACAATGTTATTCTAAACATACAATACACACCTCGGTATTTTGACAATGCCAATAAGTCTTCAGATATGATCTTGGGGGGGGGGGGGGGGGGGGGGGTCTTCAAGGCCTTTCAACGTCTACATTCCAACATTACTGAACCTTTTTACTTGCAATATATTTTCCAGAGGTACCATGCATGCACTTCATCATTGCCTTGCTAATATGAACATTTGCCATCATCTACAAATATGGCAGATCCGGAGTTGGTGGAGCCAATATTTATAAAGTAGTTTATGCTCATACTTCAGGCTTGGTATGACCTCAGTAGTATGTCATGGACCCGGACAGGGATAGGTTGGGGGAGCTCGGTGGGGGACCTCGGAAGTGACGTCATGTCACGTGACGAAGTGGCGCCATGTTTGGTTGTCATGATAACCCGCGTGAGCAGCCATGTTGTGACGTCATCTCTATAGTGATACGTGGTGTTAGTGCGCATGCGCAGCGCGCGTTGTTAAGGTGATACGTGTTTCCGTCGTCCATTTTGTATACTGGAGGCCGCCATCTTGGTTTCTATGGTAGCACGTGATTGCTATGTTACCCAATTGTTCTGCAATGGGACGGGGTATGTTCGGAAGGTGTGTTCCTTTGTAGAAGAGTAATTCTAATTACCACAAACAACCCGACAATCCCTCCAAAACACCAAAATCAACCCCAACTTTTACTATCTGGAATTCTTTCAGAATTCTCTGCTTCTATCTATATATGCAATAGTTTATGTCTACCTAGGCATGTTCCTTTGTTCTGGAGTATACTCCAGTAGCGTAGAAGAATCTATTATTTGGAACAGTTTATCTTATTATTACTATATTTAGCAATTTCTGGTCTATTCTTGTTAGTTCTGACCCTATTCCAAGTACTCTTGTTGTTTCATATATATAACTAACCAATCAGATTGCTTGATTTCCCATAATCTGTATACAGGGTTATCTCCCTTCTGTATAATAAAAGACTATATCCAATGGACATATCCCATGGAATCCCATTTTGGGGAAACACCCGTGGCTATAGAATCCCTTTTCTGTCATATGTGCTTATGTGAAAAAAAACAATGTGACACAATGTGCCCTAGCACAAAGGCACATGCTTTATGTGCCGATATGTGCTTATGTGAAAAAGCACGATGTGACACAATGTGCCCTAGCACATAGGCACATACGGGTGTTTGGGGATACCTATGTCCTGGTATTGTTTTATTCGAGGATACCTACTGTAGAATCCCTTTTTTGTCATATGTGCTTATGTGAAAAGGCACAATGTGACACAATGTGCCCTAGCACAAACACATGCTTTATGTGCATATATGTGCTTATGTGAAAAGGCACAATGTGACACAATGTGCCCTAGCACATAGGCACATACGGGTATTTTAGGATACCTGGTATTTTATTATTTGCGGATACTAGTTGGACTTTACATCCGGGTACTTCATGCTACATCCGGGTACTTCTGTTGGTAAAGGTATAAAAAGGGTGTTGGTACGCAAATAAATTCATTTGTGTCCTGACCGTCGTCGAGTGAAGACATGTTACCAGTTCGATGCAGATACTGTTCCAAGTTATTTTCAAGATCGGATAATGCTCGAAGACACGAAAAGGACCATCGTCGGCTCCACTGCAGATATTGTACTAAGTTGTTCGCACAGCCATACAATAGGAAGAGACATGAAGAACATAACTGTCCAAGAAGAAGAGAAGAGGAGAGAGATACTGGACTGACTGACCAGAATAAAGCATTTTTAGAATTTTTACGGGATGCTGACAAGGAGGAAATCGATGACGTTCTACGTGCTGCTGATGAAGATTTGATTACCTGTTTATGCGAATGTGCTACCAACATTCTCGAAGATAAGATACCACTGAATGTAGCTGAATTTGATGACCTGCGAAAATACAAACATGTATTGAAGCTGCTAACAGATGATGGAATTTCTCCAGATATCAAAAGATGTATACTACGAAAGAGTTGCTTTCTCTCAGCGCTTATCAACACAGTCCTAGCTCTGAAAAAAGTATAAAAGGAGTGTTGGAGTGAAAATAAATTCATTTGTTCTACGACCATGAAAGAGTAAAGTCATGAAAGTCCATTGCTGCAGATATTGTAATAAAGAATTCTCCAGGAGCTTCACACGTAAGAGACATGAAGATGATTACTGTCCCATGAGGAAATCGGAAACATCGAGCAACACTACAAGATTAGAAAGAAATTTAGATACACTGCGCATCCTATCTGATGCGAATCGATATGAAACCAAGACTATGCTGAAGATGGCCAGTGATGATTTGATAGAATGTATATGTGATTGTGCCTTGAACATCTTGACGGGCGCAGTACCTATAACCAAATCTGAGAGAGCTAAGTTGATTCCACACAAGTACGAAATAAGGAGAATTGCCTCACCAAAGAGAGAACTATCTTATCGGAAAAGAAGACGCATCATACAGAAAGGAGGCTTTTTAGGAAAGTTGATCAAACCCGTCATCAATGCTCTGTCCGATATCCTATAAAAGGGTCGTGCTCATAAGAATTTTGTTATTTGTAATCTGACCTTCGAAGAGAGCGGACACAATGCAATCCAGCTGTGCACCAAAAATTGGTCAAGAGATTCGGACCCTGATGAATCGTCGGAACTATGAGAAGATATGGAATATGAAGAAGAAGAAGATGAAGAAGAAGACGTTTCTATGATGGGAGGTATCGTTCAAAGTGCCTTTGACAAATACCAAAACGATTTTGACAACCTCATGAACAAATATATCGAAGATGGAATGGATAGTAAAGATGCAGTTGAAACAGCATATAGAGCACTTCAAAAGAATGTTAAAGAAGCCATTAGTGAGAAATACATTATACCCTTGAGTACATTCGAAATTTTTGCAACGACGCAATTCACAAGAAAATTCAAGAAACAGCCAAGCGTCTTCGTGAAGAAGAGGATTTGGACTTTGAAGAATCACAGAAATATGCCTTGGAAAAGCGAAGGTTTCTGTTCGACAACCTTATGACAAACTACTCATTCCGAGTAGATGGTGATGAAAAAGAAGAAGACGATTAGAAAAAAAAGTGTAAAAGGAGTGTTGGTATAAAAATAAATTCATTTCCGTTTTGAACGTCGAAGAGTGAAGATGTCTGTATCAACAACGGTGCTCAGATTCAAAGATGACTTACATATACAGATCTTCAAGAATGATGCTGGATTAAAGCTAACTTCACAGGAACTGACCCAAGTGAAGCGTTTGGTAAATGCAGCCAAGAGAAAAAATCTAGACATGGATGCTGGTGGAAAGAAACAAAGATGTGTGGATACTGGCCGATCAGTAAACAAAAGAATAAAGACAGAATTGACTCCCAATACAAACAAGAACGAAGTTACCACTACGAACAAAGTTTCTGCAGAAACAAAGAAAGATGTTTCCATAAAGAACGAACTTACTACTGAAGACAAAAAAAAGATGCCAGCTCCCACAAAGAAAGAAGTTTCCACTAAGAACGAAGTTTCTACTGAAGTCAAGAAAAAGATGCCAGCTCCCATAAAGAATGAAGTTACCACTACGAATGAAGTTTCTACTGAAGTCAAGAAAAAGATGCCAGCTGCCATAAAGAATGAAGTTACCAATACGAATAAAGTTACTACTGAAGCTAAGAAAGCTGTTTCCACTCAAACCACAAATGAAGTTACTACTAAGAAGACTGAAGTTACTACTATGAAACAACTAGAGAAAGAGGAACCAAAAGATGCGAGACAGGAAATTAAAGCAACCAACAAAGCCAAGTTATCAAATGAGAGAATGTGTTTTATCAAGAACCTAGCCATGCAATGGGAAGTAGCTCCAACCCACAAGAAGATGAAATGGTTAGCCCATGCAAGAAGAACTACAAAGAGAAATGCCTTGAGACATTGAATTGTATACTTGAATAAAAATGAAATGTTATATATATTGTTGTTTGTTCTTATCTACTACCCCAATAGAAGTACCCGGATGTAGCATGAAGTACCCGGATGTAAAGTCCAACTAGTATCCGAAAATAATAAAATACCAGGTATCCTAAAATACCCGTATGTTCCTATGTGCTAGGGCACATTGTGTCACATTGTGCCTTTTCACATAAACACATATGACAAAAAAAGGGATTCTCCAGTAGGTATCCTCGAATAAAACAATACCAGGACATAGGTATCCTCAAATACCCGTATGTGCCTATGTGCTAGGGCACATTGTGTCACATTGTGCTTTTTCACATAAGCACATATCGGCACATAAAGCATGTGCCTTTGTGCTAGGGCACATTGTGTCACATTGTGCTTTTTCACATAAGCACATATGACTGAAAAGGGATTCTATACCCACCGGTGTTTCCCCAAAATGGGATTCCATGGGATATGTCCATTGGAAAGAGTCTTTTATTATACAGAAGGGAGATAACTCTGTATACAGATTATTGGATATCAAGCAATCTGATTGGTTAGTTATATATATGAAACAACAAGAGTACTTGGAATAGAGTCAGAACTAACAAGAATAGACCAGAAATTGCTAAATATAGTAATACTAAGAAAAACTGTTCCAAATAATAGGCTCTTCTACGCTACTGAAGTATACTCCAGAACGAAGGAACATGCCTAGGTAGACATAAACTATTGCATATATAGATAGAAGCAGAGAATTCTGAAAAAATTCGAAATAGTAAAAGTTGGGGTTGATTTTGGTGTTTTGGAGGGATTGTCGGGTTGTTTGTGGTAATTAGATTTACTCTTCTACAATCGAACACACCTTCCGAACATACCCCGTCCCATTGCAGAACAATTGGGTAACATAGCAATCACGTGCTACCATAGAAACCAAGATGGCGGCCTCCAGTATACAAAATGGACGACGGAAACACGTATCATCTTAACAACGTGCGCTGCGCATGCGCACTAACATCACGTATCACTATGGTGATGACGTCACAACATGGCCGCTCACGCGGGTTACCATGACAACCAAACATGGCGCCACTACGTCACGTGACATGACGTCACTTCCGAGGTCCCCCACCGAGGTCCCCCAACCTATCCCTGTCCGGGTACATGACATACTACTGACCTCTAGTAATGGCACCTACACCAAATGAGTTGAAACTTGCTGGAGGTTCAAAATGTGGTCTACCTCTATGCGGTCAAGAGAGGTCATTAAATGCATACTTTTTCGAACTATTAGAAATTTCATTTTTTATCAATTAATGCAGTTCTGAAGATTATACATGTATCTCATCATTCAAATAAATGGCAGCGGCAGTAATGTCCATTTCTGATTCCTTGATCGAACCCTATAAATGGTGTGCACATATATGCCTTTTCAGGTTTCTTAGAAAAATTGTTTTGTTTCCTGTATGAATATTTTCTCCATGAAAGAATTTCACAAAAAGCAGTTAGGGAGTAAGCTGTGACTGTCACATACAATAACATGATCTGTTTATTTAATTCTCATTGTACAGAATTAATTCCCAAACCAAGTTAATATAAACACAAACAACTTGATCATTAAGAATTTCGGTGTACATGTAACTATAAAACTACACTGAAGATTTGTTATTGAAACCTATCACAATACTGTCAGGATGCCGGTAAAAGATGCAATACTGACATAGTTGACTGTACTGTTAACTGTGTTAGTACTATGACTGTTTAAAATTAATTTATTAGAGAAGTTCTAGTTTCATGTATGCCTTGTTTAGGTCACTAGATGCTCTTTTAAGAGTAGGCCTTCAAATGAGCTCTTGGGGGGTTTTAAGGTTTTTATGACAATATCTCCGACATAGAGTCTATGCACCCTTTGTCAAGGCGACAACTCAAATACGGACCGTCCTATCTCTATGCATTTTGGCACAATAACCAGTCTGCACTCATCTATGTTTTTTTTTTTCACCCGTTCGATCTGAATGACAGATGACATATCTGAAGTTGGTGGAGCCATTATTTCAAAGTGGGTTGCGCTCATTCTTCAATGTAGATGTAGACATGGGACTACACCGACTGAGTTAAAAATTTCTGGAGATTCAATATATGGTCCACCTGAATGAGGTCATCAAGTGCATATTGTTCAGAAAGACTGGGAAATGCATTTACACCTTAATGTATTTCTAAAGTTTATGAATGTATTTCATCAGTCAAATTAGTGGGCAGAGCCAAAATTGTCTATTTCTGATTCGTGTATCGAACCCTTTGAATGCTGGTCACATATATGCCTTTTCTGTTTTCTTATAAAAATTGTTCTGAATATCTGTAAATACTGTTAGCGAAAACCCATTTCTGATTTGTTAAAAATATTTCACACCGGAAGATAAGCCTCCATAAATTCTCTTTCTATATAGTTTTTTCTGATACTTTAACCCTTTTCACACAGACTTGAATTTACTGGTGGCAGTAAATTCTGTTTCTCTAGTTAGTCTGTGTGAAACACACAGACTATTGTTTTTGCACAGTTTCTTTTTCATTTCTTTTTTTTTCTTCTTCTTCTTCTTCTTCTTCTTCTTCTTCTTCTTCTTCTTCTTCTTCTTCTTCTTCTTCTTCTTCTGTCTTCTGTCTTCTCATCACTTTTTTGTCAGCAAGATAACTCGAAAACGAATTGCCCTATCTCGTTGATTTTCAGCATGCCGATAGACAGCCACAAGTTCTCGGCCACCTATGTCGTTCAGATTCCTGGGGAATCAGGGGTATCTGTAGGGGTGTTTTGAAAGTGGGTCAAGCCCATATCTCAGGAGTGGTATGACATATGGACCTGGGACCAACACCAAATGAGTCGACACTCGATGGAGATTCAAAATATGGGTCAAGGTCACGGAGTTCACCTAGGGATCATTAAATGCATTTTTCATAATTGCTGGAAATCACATTTTTTGCCCCCCCCCCCCAAAGCATTCCTGATGTACACACATGCATTTTGACGTAAAAAAAAGTGGGCATGGCCAAAATTTTTGAAAGTGGGTCACACTCATATCTCAAGCATGGTGTGACATATGGACCTGGGACCAACACCAAATGAGTCGACACCCGATGGAGATTCAAAATATGGGTCAAGGTCATGAAGGTCAGCTAGGGGTCATTAAGTGCATTTTTCATAATTGCTAGAAATCACATTTTTTGACCCCCAGAAGCATTCCTGACATATACACATGCATTTTGACGTAAAAAAGTGGGCGTGGCAAAAATTTTTTAAATTGGGTCACGCTGCTATCTCAAGCGTGGTATGATGTATGGTCCTGGGACCAACACCAAATGAGTCGACACTCGATGGAGATTTAAAATATAGTTCAAGGTCACGGAGGACACCTTGGGGTCATTAAGTGCATTTTTCATAATTGCGGGAAATCACATTTTTTGACCCCCTTAAAGCATTCCTGATGTACACACATGCATTTTGACATAAAAAAGTGGGCGTGGCCAAAATTTTTTAAATTGGGTCACGCTCATATTTCAAGCATGGTATGACGTATGGACCTGGGACCAACACCAAATGAGTCGACACTCGATGAGGATTCAAAATATGGGTCAAGGTCACGGAGGTCACCCAGGGGTAATTAAGTGCATTTTTCATAATTGCTGGAAATCACATTTTTTGACCCCCCTAAAGCATTCCTGATGTACACACATGCATTTTGACGTAAAAAAGTAGGCATGGCCAAAATGTTTGAAAGTGGGTCACGCCCATATCTCAAGCATGGTGTGACATATGGACCTGGGACCAACACCAAATGAGTCGACACCCGATGGAGATTCAAAATATGGGTCAAGGTCATGAAGGTCAGCTAGGGGTCATTAAGTGCATTTTTCATAATTGCTAGAAATCACATTTTTTGACCCCCAGAAGCATTCCTGACATATACACATGCATTTTGACGTAAAAAAGTGGGCGTGGCAAAAAATTTTTAAATTGGGTCACGCTGATATCTCAAGCGTGGTATGATGTATGGTCCTGGGACCAACACCAAATGAGTCGACACTCGATGGAGATTTAAAATATAGTTCAAGGTCACGGAGGACACCTAGGGGTCATTAAGTGCATTTTTCATAATTGCGGGAAATCACATTTTTTGACCCCCTTAAAGCATTCCTGATGTACACACATGCATTTTGACATAAAAAAGTGGGCGTGGCCAAAATTTTTTAAATTGGGTCACGCTCATATTTCAAGCATGGTATGACGTATGGACCTGTGACCAACATCAAATGAGTCGACACTCGATGAGGATACAAAATATGGGTCAAGGTCACGGAGGTCACCCAGGGGTAATTAAGTGCATTTTTCATAATTGCTGGAAATCACATTTTTTGACCCCCCTAAAGCATTCCTGATGTACACACATGCATTTTGACGTAAAAAAGTAGGCATGGCCAAAATGTTTGAAAGTGGGTCACGCCCATATCTCAAGCATAGTATGACGTATGGACCTGGGACCAACACCAAATGAGTCGACCCTCGATGGAGATTCAAAATATGGGTCAAGGTCATGAAGGTCACCTAGGGGTCATTAAGGGCATTTTTCATAATTACTAGAAATCACATTTTTTGACCCCCTGAAGCATTCCTGATATACACACATGCATTTTGACGTAAAAAAGTGGGCGTGGCCAAAATTTTTGAAAGTGGGTCATGCTCATATCTCAAGCATGGTATGACATATGGACCTGGGACAACACCAAATGAGTCGACACTCAATGGAGATTCAAAATGTGGGTCAAGGTCACGGAGGTCACCTAGGGGTCATTGAGTGCATTTTTCATAATTGCTAGAAATCACATTTTTGACCCACGCTCATATCCCAAGGATGGTATGACACATAGCTGGGAATCACATTTTTTAGGCACCTAATGCATTCTCTTGACAAACCTTTTGACTGCTGTGCACATATCTGGCTTTTCTGGTTAGTAGGTGATAAAGGCCGATTCAGAGACAGGTGTACATGTACGTGTACATGTACACGTACATCGATGTACACCTCCATAGGATTTAGTGTTAAAATCGTGTACAGGTACACGATTTTAATTTTTTTAGGGTGTCTTAGAATCGGCTTTGCCGATTCAAAGACCACTGGATTGTATCCAAGAGTGAAAAAAACGCACGAAATTTTACGTATGTGTACATGTACCGTTTTGTCTTTGAATCGGCAAATGGGTCTCCCCCATAGGATTCAGTGTTAAATTGCGAGCAAAAAAACGTTTTGTCGTTTCTAAATCATCATCTTGCTGATTCTAAATCATCCGCGTCTGTACACGATTTTAACACTGAAACCCTATGGAGGCGTACACGGAAATCCATTTGCGGATTTTACATCGGAAATCGAATCGTGTACGGTACACGGAAAAGAGGTGTCCCTGAACCGGCAAACCCACTGTCACGTTTCCTGAAATAAAACTAACACATGTTATTGTTGTGACTGAATGAGGTTTTCGTTCAAAAGAGTAGACTATAAATATGAGCGTCAGATTTAAAAAGGAGTTGCCTGAATGAAAGGCATCCGTTCAAAAAGAGTCGACTATAAAATATGATCTGTAAAATTAGACATTCGTGTTTTGTTTCGATGTAACGAAGAGAAATTGAGTTTAGAGACAATTAGAGAAAAACATCAGAGGTAAAAAATCGTTTGTTTGCGTCACTATTAATTCTTGTGAAGTAATCTTAATAAACACTTAATGGAATGTTTGAATGAAAAATGTTGCTCATGTTTTTTGTAGTGGCGTGAATAAAGGTTTTTCGTTTTAATGGATCGTTTTAATAATGTATAATAAAACGCATTTTCCACTCAATTAGTTTTGAGTGGTAAATTTTTTAATATATTCATGATGACGATCAGAGATTTGAATGAAGGAATGAATGAATGAATGAATCCCTTTAACGTTAAATTAGAAAAACCAGTTTCTTTTATGTGCTAGATTGTTTTTAACTGTCATCAAAGTTCTCTCTTAATTCGACACTGAGTGAATGGTTTTTTGATATGTGAATGGAATTCCTTTTAACAAACGTAAGTTACTCTCAAATGCATTAAATCAGAAACCGGTTTGTCATGTGCTTAAAACGTTTTTAAACTTTCCCAATTCAATCAATACTGAGTTGAGATGTGAATTTTTAGATATTATATTAAAGACAGAAAGATTTTTATTAACTTAAAAACATAAAAATATAATTATACATTTAATTTTGAAAATAATAAAATAACTCGCATTAGCATACTTAAAGGAACATTAACAATTAAAAAACGAAAAATGTTTTTATAGATGGATTCTAGACGCCGAGATCGAATTTTAGACGAGTATGAACGTGCTAAGAAGGGCATTCAGTTGGCTGACAGAAGCAGACGTCTTGGTGAGATGGAACTCAAACGCGAAGCCACAAAAATATTTAAACCCGTGACGGAGGGCCAAGAGCAAAGCAGGAAGGAGATAGTCGAAGAATTGAGACCCATAAAAGAGAGTTCTTTGAGAATGGGTTCATTGCCCGGGAGTTTTGGAAATCGGCATTCCGTTCAATCTACACCGGATTACGTTCCCACGGGAATTCAAACAGACTTGAGCGATGATACAGCTTCGACTACCACCACTGATAGCGTCGCATCGTCCGCGGATGGCGGTAAGAGAGATCTGTTGTATGGATTTTATAAGGATTCGGACAATAATACTTTTATTGGAAACAAAGAAGTAGAAATAGGTGATGATGAATTGACCATGGGTTCGAACAGATACGAATTGACTGATGGACTGCGCAGATTGCTCCTTTACGACAAGCCTAGTGATTACACGGAACAGGATTTCGACAATTACGGTGACATTCTGGTTCAGACCCACGCCATGAAGAGAAATAACGATGCCAGAGAGACGAGACCCAAAGCCAACAGAGGTTACAAGTGGACGAAAGTGGTGAAACCCATATGGGATATGAATAAGAAGTTCGTCGAATCGGTGACTGGCAAAGGGGTGAAAACCACTTTTCTTCCGAGCGATTCTGACGCTCTGTCTCAGAGATTGAGTTTGTTGATGGCGAGCAGACGGGCTGGTAACACAGGATTAGATAATCAGATAGTTACTATATCTGACGAATTGTTAAGACAGAAGGTTTTGAATAAAAGCCATTATAAAAGGCTGATGAACGAATTGAAGGATTGATGTGTATATAATAAGTAGAGAGAAACAAACAAACAAACAAAAATAAAACAGTAAATTTTTACACTAGAATAATAAAAGTATTTAAACAACAAAACGATTTACCAGTGAAAAAACAAAATATATTATAAAAATAAAATATGTTGGTGATAAAGAACAGGGGATACATCAGAACTTACGTTCAAGGCGGTTCTGGCATCGTCGATTCTATAATGCGAGCGTTCACGAGCGATACGGGTAGAAAACTCACATCGACTGTGTTTGAGGTCAGTAAGAAGACGGCTTTAATTGCAGGTAAGAAAGCCACTTCCGAAGCCAGTGGTAGGATAGCCTCTGTGGCTGGCAAGAGGGCAGTCGACGCATTGATCGACAAGTTGATCAGTCCACCGGCGAAGCAAGCTGCGTTAGAGCGAATGCCAAAAAGTTGGAAAGATTTTAAGGATGTTGTGGTACCCATACAAGATTTAGCCAAAATGACGAGTGGATCAGGATTGAAGAGAACTCGCGACGGTGTGATATAAATAAATAATAATATTAAAAACTGAGGTTGAAAAACATAAAATTTGTGTTTGAAAGAATCTAAAATAACAAACAAACAAAAATAAAACAAAGATGAACATTAAAGATATGTCTTGGAACCACGCCGCGACTAAGAGGTCGAATAATGAGTTCTTTCCCAAAAGCATAAGAGGCTTGATAGTGGGAAAATCGAATTGTGGAAAGACCAATCTGTTGATGAATCTGTTGTCCCGACCCGACTGGTTGGATTACGACAGATTGTTCGTGTTTGGCAAGAGCTTGTTTCAACCCGAATACAGATTGCTTCGAGAGTGCATGGATCGTAGATTGTCCAAGGACGTCATAGCCAGAATCTTTGACAGTAGGGAGGAATTCGACAAGAGTGAAGCTCCACTTTCGACCATTTTGGACGGTGCGGCGATGGAGCTGATGAAGAGAAATGCATCTTCGAACGTCGAGTGTCGATTTTATGAGAACGCTAGCGACGTTCCGGATCCTAGAGAATTGAAATCGGAAGATAAGAATCTCATGATTTTTGACGATCTGCTTTTAGAGAGACAGAACCGATGCGAATCATATTACGTTAGGGGTCGACACAGCAACGTGGACTGTTTCTACCTGTTGCAGAATTATTTTCGATTACCCAGACAGACGATAAGGGAGAATGCTAATTTTCTATGTCTCTTTCGCCAAGATCTCAAGAATCTTAATCACATCTACGGCGACCACGTCGCAAACGACATGAGCGTGGCGGAATTCAGGAGATTCTGCAAGAGGGTTTGGGATGGAGGACTTTACAATTTCGTCGTGATCGATTTGACAAGTGAATTTAATCGCGGAAAATATCGGTGCGGATTCGACAAGTTTTATGTTTCTGATGATAATAAGATAGAGCGTGAAAATAAAAAAAAATTAGAAAATAATAAATCTTCAAATAATTAGTTTTGAAAAAAATAAAAAAAATAAAATTAAAATATAATGTTGGAACAAGGAGAATTGTTAGAACGGATAGCCGAAAATACGGCTGCAAAACAATCCATTCAAATCGTGGTGAGTGGCGATTTGACTCGATTCGCTACGAAATTCGAACCTTCCATCAAATTGAATAGAGAGAAAAGATACGAGATGGCGTTGGTAAATCTGGAGACTTATTATTCCTTTCCCAACGTCACCGAAAAGAATAACTCGTTCAAGTATTCCGACGGAGTGGATTGGTTGGAGATTCGAATTCCCAAAGGGAGTTATGACATAAACGATTTGAACAATTACATTCAGACGCGAATGAAGATGGATGGAAAGGGAAGCAACAAGATCAGACACGCTCCCAATCCTAATACCTTACAGACGATGTTGGATTTGGAAGATAATTTTCGATTGGATTTCAACACGGACGATTCTATAGGCAAGATGTTGGGATTCGATCGAAAGATGTATCAAGGCCACGCGGCATCTGAAAATATACGGTCGACATTCTCGCAGTCAATAGCATTCTGGTGAACGTGGACGTGATTGCTGGAAGCTACGTGAATGGTAGCGCTCAACCGACGATCTATTCCTTCTTTCCAAATGTGTCACCGGGTTATAAGATCGTGGAGCGACCTAGAAATTTAGTTTATCTACCAGTGATTTTAGACACGTTGTATAGTCTCAAAACCACGTTGACGGATCAAAATGGTGAACTGTTAGATCTTCACGGAGAGAGGGTGACGATACGATTTCACATAAGAGAAATATAAAAGCAAAAAAAAAATATTGTGTATATATATAGATAACAAAAATAAAATAAATGCAATATTAATTTTACAAAATTATTTTAATATAAATAATTATTATTAAACAAGAAAACAATTGAAGTAAATATATTTTTAAAAAAGAATTATGACAGAATACGTGATTAAAAACGTGAACATATCCACAGGACAGAGGAAGAAACTTAAGAGAGCGTTAACAACTCGAGGCGAGGTGGTGAGATTCAAATTCACTCACGAAGATCTGATGAGAGGCGGTCAGGATTCGATCGCCTGGACCAGAAGTCAAAGCAAAAGGATGGAGAAAGCAATTTGCGATGGAAGAGGGTTGACGGTGAGATTGAGATACAATTTGAGAATGAAAAGTGGTTTCCTACCGCTATTGGCAGGAATCACCGCAAAAGCATTACCCTTCGCCGCAAAGGCACTACCCTTTCTCGGAAAGACTCTCGGCGTGGGAGCTCTCACGGGACTCGCGAGTTCGGCAGTTGAGAAATTAATGGGTGGCAGCGGACTGTTTTTGAAGAAGGGAGGAGCCGTGTGTCACGTCCAAATAGACGATAGCGGTAAAGGATTGTATCTAGAATCTGTTAGAGGTGGCAACACTTTGAGTGGAAACGGTCTCTATCTGAAGAGTGGACAGAACGTTGAGTGACTCGGCAAGGGTTTGTTGCTCGGTGAGAATTCGCCGTTTAAGAATATACCAATTTTGAATATGTTATTATAATATAAAATTATAATTATATAAAATATAAATCATAGAAAGTATAAAATAATATATAAAATGGATATAAAGGTGGAGAAACAATTAGACGATAATGATGAATATCGCGAGACAGAGTGTGAAAAAAAAGATGTGGAAAAATGGTTAGACGCTAATGATGGATATCTAAGGAAAGAACTGATAAAAGAGTTAGATAAACAGCGGGATAGACGGTTGAAAATGAAAAGAATGAGATGCTTTCCACCATCACCACTACCTTCTGAAGAGAATGGTAATGATGCGAGTGTTACCAAGAGATGCACAACATTCGTTCATAATTATGATTCAGATAAACAAATGTGTTGTTATAAAAACGTATCATATTACAAAAAAAAGAAAAGAAGAATCGACGCTGAAATTTAAGAAAAAAGGAAACGTTATTATAATATATGGTAATAGTGAAGAAGGAAAACAAAAAAAAAAAAGTAATGAGATCTAAAGATGATCTCATTACTTTTTTTTTTCCTTTTTCTTCACTAAAAAAATCAATCTCTCCATTGTTTATATTTCCAAGCCCGTTATTAGCATGTTGACACTCGTGTTTTCAAGATGATCTCATTACGTTTTTTTTTCCTTCTTCTTCACTAAAAAAATCAATCTCTCTATTGTTTATATTTCCTAGTCCGTTATTAGCATGTTGACGCTCGTGTTTTCTCCTTTTTCGCAAATGTGTTGAATGTTTATCTTTACTCTTTTGAGTTTTGTTACTTCGGTCAACTCGCTCTCACCACCCAATTTCTTCACGAGTTCGAATGAGATGTTTGGAAATATGTAACTTCCATAGGGCAACAACAAATTGTCCTTGTCGAATTCTCTATCTTCGGCGATGATGATGTTCTGCAGATCGCTTTCGTACTCGTAAAACAAATCGAGCGCAGCTTCGTCCAATTTCAAAGGCATGCGATATTTGTCGTGTTTGTGCTCTAAACCCTTCGTCTCGACCTCGTTCAATTCGATGGGATCGTGTCGTTGTAATCTATAGATTTTAAAAACTAATTTCTTACATGTTTTGACACGTTTCAATTTCAATTCGCATCTTTTAGGTGTTGTTGTCGTCATGATCGATTATTTGGGGTTTTTTTTGTTTTATGAATTCTTGCAAATAATGTATATTTTAAATTTTGTATTTAAATAATAATTTGTTAAAAAAGTTTGTTTATTTTTTTTTGCTCTTTATATATATAAAAAAAAAGTTGTTTTTTTTAATTTTTAATTTTCTTTAATGTAAAATTTTTTAGTAAAAGTTTTTTTCTCTTATATATATATAAATTAAAAGTTAAATTTTAACATTTCAATCTCTCTATTGTTTATATTTCCAAGTCTGTTATTTGCATGTTGAGACTCGTGTTTTCTCCTTTTTCGAAAATGTGTTGAATGTTTATCTTTACTCTTTTGAGTTTTTTTACATTGGTGAATGCGCTCTCACCACTCGATTTGTCCACGAGTTCACGTGAGATTTTTGGATATATGTAACTTCCATAGAACAACGTCAAATCGTCCTTGTTGAATTCTTTATCTTAGCGATGACGATTTTCTGCAGATCGCTTTGGTACTCGTAAAACAAATCGAGCATGGCTTTATCCAATTTCAAAATCATCTTATATCTGTCATATTTATGCTCTAAGTCCTTCATCTCGACCTCGTTCAATTCGATGGGATCGTGTTGTTGTAATCTATAGATTTTATGACCAAATTTCTTATACGTTTCGATTCGTTTCAATTTCAATTCGCATCTTTTAGGTGTAGCTGTCATGATCGATTATTTAGGTTGTTTTTTTTTGTTTTATGAATTCTTGCAATAATGTATATTTTAAATTTTTGTATTTTAATAATTTGTTTAAAAAGTTTTTTTTTTTTTTTGCTCTTATATATATAAAAAAAAAGTTTTTTAATTTTAATTTCTTTAATGTGAAAATTTTTTTTTTGTAAAAGTTTTTTTCTCTTTATATATATAAATAAAAAGTTAAATTTAACATCTCAATTTTAAAATTTTTTAACAAATTATCATTAAATACAAAAAATTTGAAAAAAAATATTCTTACAAACCCATTTTTTTGGTAAAAACAATGATTAAGTCCGAACATCTGAATTATAGTTTAGAACGTGCAAGACTTCAAACGTTTAAAAATTGGCCTTCGCATCTTGCTCAAAAACCCGAAGATTTAGCTGCTGCGGGTTTCATTTATGTGGGTAAAAGTGACAGAGTTAAATATCTGTGTTGCAACATACATTTAATGAATTGGGAACCTAACGACAGACCTTTGGTAGAACACATAAATAATACCAAAGGTCGTTGCGATTATTTGAAGAAGATTCAGTCATTGGGATTGATTAAAATTGAAGACGAAGAATGTGAAAAAAAATAAAAACGAGAGTTTATTAAGCGGTATTTTACAATCCGGATACACGAAGGAACAATTGTACAATACATTGAATCATGCAAACAAGACGTTATCTCAATTCTTGACTTTAGAAGATTTGATTTGATTTATGAAAGAAGCAAACAAGTTTTAGAACGTGCAAGACTTCGAACGTTTAAAAATTGGCCTTTGCATCTTGCAGTTATCATCATCTATTGAGAAGGAATCGGGTGACATGAACACGCATCTGCTTCGTGGAAATTTGTTTTGAACCTCGTGCGAGACTTCGCGTAAAAGTCGTAAGAGTTCTATTTGTCTTGAATCTTCTTCTTCTTTTTTATTAGTTTGAACGACATTGTCGATTAATTTTTGTTCGCTAATAGTATTACGATTCTATTTTCTATCGCAAATTGTATTGTGTTCTTTCAAAACAGGTAAATATAAATTATGATTTTTTTCTTCTTGGTTTTTTGGAGAATAACGATTTATTAAACAATGTTGACGTTTATGTCGAGATTCCGTCGTAGATGTTGTCGTCATGATCGATTATTTGGGTTTTTTTTGTTTTACGAATTCTTGAAAATAATGTATATTTTAAATTTTGTATTTAAATAATTTGTTTAAAAAGTTTTGTTTTTTCTCTTTATATATATATAAATAAAAAGTTAAATTTTTAACATCTGTTTTTTCTCGTATTAATTCAATTTTTTTTTCACGTTAAGGAACATAAAAATATTGATTAATTTCATCAAAAGAAATATTTTTCACATTAAAGAAAAAAACAAAACTTTTTAAACAAATTATTTAAATACAAATTCAAAAAAAAAAATATTCTTACAAATGGAGCAAACAGATAAAAAAATGGAAAATTTAAATGAGAAAACCATACCTCAGTTAAACGAGATTTGTAAACTATTAAAAATTTCACATTTCAGAAATCATAGAACTAAATCAAAAAAAACTGAAGTCATACAGGAATATTTGCGAAATGACGGAAAGGCAAACGAAATGCCGATAGCAACGACGTCAAAAAATGCATCGGTTGTGAAAAATGAGAAGAAGAAAAAAGATAGTAAAAGGAATTGAAATGCTGACGTCGAAAAAAACCAAAAACGTTTCGATTGTGAAAAATAAGAAGACGACTAAACGAAAAGCCGTTGAAGAACTTCAAGTTTCCAAAGAAAAGAAAAGAAAAACTAAAATGAAAACGAGTGATGCACTTCAGATTCTAGGAAAACGAGATATATCGAGCAAAATTCGACGAGCAATAGACAAAGGGAAAGGAAAAGAATATCTAGCATGACTCGCCACAGAACTATTCCAATCAAAGCCCGTAGAATGGGAGAGTGCGATCAAAGGTATTTTTAAAACTTTTGACGTGGTTCCCTCGTTGAAGAAAATCGATCCGAAATTGTTCATGGAACGGGTGAAGAAAAAAGTATTGGATTTGTTTCGCAAATACATGAACGTGGGACTAAAAATTAAGATGATACTCCATTGTGTGATGAATAAAATCGACGTGAAGTCCGGTGAGAGCATCGTGAAAAATGCATATTTCAGATCTAACGTCGAACCCGTATTTCGAGGTTCAGATTTATCGGACGTTTTCGAAAAGATGAAAGACAAGATGTTGACGTCTCTCATGAATTATCAACATGAAGGTAGTAATTGGACGTTCGATGAGGTGTTGAAACTCGAAATTCACATAACTGAAAACGATTCATTGAAAGGATCTTCCTACGTGGAATTACCATATTTCTTAGCTAAAAAACATGCCGTGGTCAACATGAGAAATAAAGACGATCAGTGTTTTAAATGGGCAGTCACTTCTGCTTTATACCCTGTCAAAATCCATCCTGAGAGAGTTTCTCGTTACGAGGAGACTTCTAAAAATCTCGATTGGACCGGAGTGACTTTTCCAACAGAGTTAAAACACATCGAACGTTTCGAGGTTCAAAATCCCACCATAGCAGTGAATGTCTTGGGATACGGTGATGAAAAACGAACGATCTATCCTATCAGACAGACTTCGTATCTCGAAAGAGAAAAGACGATTATTTTATTATTGATTTCGAATGGTGACAATCGTCATTATTGTTGGGTTAAACATCCGAGCCGATTACTGTCGAGACAAAATAATAAACATGAACATAAGGTATGTTTATGTTGCAACTGCATGAACATGTTTAAGAGCGAAAAATCATTAGCGAAACATCAGGAATATTGCAATGAAAATCAAGGTGTTGCCGTCGAAATGGCCAAACCCAACACCATCGTGAAGTTTGAAAATCACAATAGAAGGTTAAAAGTACCATTCGTCGAGTACGCCGATTTCGAATGTTTCACTACGAAAATGAGTTCCTGTCAACCCAATGCTCTTCAAAGTTACGTCAAAAGATATCAAAAACACATACCTTCAGGCTATTGCATTTACGTGAAATGCGCTTTCGACTCGCAACACAACATGGGTCCCTTCACCTACACGAAACAGTATGAAGATGACGACGTGGCCCAAAGGTTCGTGGAAGAGTTAGAATCGAAAATTCAAATGCTATACGAGAAATTCAAAACTCCCGCGAAAATGATCATCATGCGAGAGCAGCAGGACGAAAATAACAGAGCCACCAAATGTCACATATGCAGACAATCGTTCGATGAGAATTTGGAGGAAAATAAGAAGGTTAGAGACCACGATCATTATACGGGTCTGTATCGTGGTCCGGCTCACAGCAAGTGTAATTTAAAATATCGAGATGCCGCTTTCTATCCGGTGATGTTTCACAATCTCTCGGGTTATGACAGTCATCTGTTCGTGAAAAATCTCGGCACCTCACACAAAGAATTAAATTGCATCGCAAACAGTGAAGAAAGATACATTTCCTTCACGAAATGGAAGCTCATGCAGAAGAAAAGAGTAATCGATGGAAATACGTTGGAAGAAAAAACGAAATCCATTCGTAGAGGCATACGTTTCATCGACAGTTTTAAATTCATGTCAACCGCTCTGGAAAAATTAGTCAATAACATGAGCAAGGATAAATTTAAAATCACGAGTGAAAATTTTGGAGAACGAGTAGACGTCATGTTGAGGAAAGGAGTCTATCCTTACAATTACATGAATGATCTAAAGAGATTCGAAGACACCACACTACCTTCAAAAGAAGATTTTTATTCGAAATTATATGAATCCGACATTTCCGACGAGAATTATGAACACGCCAAAAATGTGTGGAAATCATTCAATATGAAAACCATAAGACATTATCACGATCTCTATCTGAAGACCGACGTTCTGCTCTTGGCAGACATGTTCGAAAATTTTTGAGACGTCTGTTGTCGAAATTATGATCTGGATCCCGCTTGGTATTTCACCGCACCCGGTCTGGCATGGGACGCTCTGTT
Organism: Pictodentalium vernedei; assembly: GCA_031216915.1. Lineage (NCBI taxonomy): Eukaryota > Metazoa > Mollusca > Scaphopoda > Dentaliida > Dentaliidae > Pictodentalium > Pictodentalium vernedei. Next base: position 18,500,000 of record CM062297.1, on the reverse strand, counting down.
GAAGACCACTGAAGTCCAATTGGAATTATTATCTGACGTGAACATGTTGCTCATGTTCGAAAGGTCTGCGAGAGGTGGCATCTCGATGACCTCTCACAGATATTCTGAAGCTAACAATCCCTACATGAAAGAAGGTTTCGATTCGAAATGATCAATTAAATACATACAGTATTGGGACGCTAATAATCTGTACGGTTGGGCTATGAGTCATCCTTTACCGATTGGAAATTTCAAATGGGTGATGGAGCCGGAAGAGATGCAAAAATGGAGAGACTATCCTTGCATTTTAGAAGTCGATTTGAACTATCCGGAGGAATTACACCATCTACACAACGATTATCCGCTGGCTCCCGAACGAATGGAACCAAACGAAGGAGACGAGGAAAAACTCATTCCCAATTTATTTAACAAACATAACTATGTCGTCTACAGCGAGAATTTGAAACAGTACGTCGATTACGGGATGAAATTAGTCAACATACATCGCATCATTTGATTCGACGAAAAGCCTTGGATGAAAAAATACATCGAGAACGATTTCGAAAAAGATTTCTTCAAACTCATGAACAACTGCGTGTACAGTAAATCGATGGAAAACATCAGGAAGAGAACCGACATTCGACTCGTCACGTCTGAGAAAAGAGCTAAAAAATTAGTGGCAAAACTCAATTACAAACACCAAACCATATTCGACAAAAATCTAGTCGCCGTTCACATGCAAAAGATGCACCTGAAGTTCAACAAACCGTATTATCTCGGACCGATCATCTTAGATATCATCAAGCGATTGATGTACGAGTTTCACTACGATTACATCAAACAAAAATTTGGTGATAAATTCCAAACTACTGTTCACCGACATGGACAGTTTAGTTTACGAGATAGAGACGAAAGACATCTACCGAGATATATCTCCTGACGTGGACGCGGGGTTCGACATGAGCAATTATCCCATCGATCACCCGTCCAACATTCAATCGAACAACAACAAGAAGGTGTTGGGTAAATTTAAGGACGAGAGCGGTGGTAAACAAATCGCCGAATTCGTGGGCTTGAGACCCAAACTGTATGCTTATCGTCTAGAAGATGAAGAGATCAAGAAGAGCAAAGGGGTTAAAGCATGCGTGGTGAAGAAAAACATCTCTTTCCAAGAGTATAAAGATTGTCTGTTAGGAAGTGGTCCGGTGTATAAGACTATGAAATCGATTCGAAGCGAAAATCACGACTTGTATACCGAAATAGTCAACAAGATTTTGCTAACGGCTGACGATGATAAGAGATTCGTGTTAGACGATAAAATAAGCACTTTGGCACTAGGACATTGGACTTTAGATCTAATTTTAGACAATATGAATGTGGATGATTGGATTCCAGATATGATTGTGGATGATAGGATTCCAGAAAATCAAGAGGAATTAGATGGATTCAAAATTATATAAATCGATAGAGACATCGAGAGAGTTAGTTTAAAAAGAAAAAGAAAAAAATTTTTAAAAAAATAACGTCATTTTAGTGAATTATAATAAAATAAATAAAAAAAAAATATATATACGCATTTATGAATAAGAAAATAAAGATATCCGTAGAAGGTGTCATCTTACCTAATGAACCCCTATCCAACATCGATCTGTTGAATGCGGCAAAAGATTTGAAAATCAAAGATTTTCTAGGTGTGTTTTCCAGAGATGCCTTGCCGAAGAGAAGACCTCGACAATCGGAATGCGGAATTTTAAATCTAGACGATTCATTGGGTGAAGGCACTCACTGGGTGGTGTGGATCAAGAACGGGAAGAAGAAAAATTATTATTTCGACAGCTACGGAATCTCGCCGCCAAAAGAAATAAAGAACTATTTCAACAAATCGATGGTTCGTTACAACACGGAACAAGTGCAATCACCAGATCAAGTGTTTTGCGGTCACCTGCGTCTCTATGTTCTCAAGAGATGGTCTGAAGGAGATCGGTTTCAAGACATTCTCAATGATTTACATTAGAGAGAGATTTTTTTATAGTATATATAAAGATAATAAATTATTTTAAAAAATTTTAATCGAATAAAAACGAAAAATAAAAATAAAATAGTTCATTTTTAATAAACTGCGTTTTGAATATATTATTTCTAAAAAACAAAAAAATACCACAACATGCCAGTCGATAAATTTGGTAGAAGTGATGACGAAAAAGTCAACCTAAGAAAGAAGAGGAAGACGTTTGAAGTCGACGATGGTTACGACGTTGCCAACTTGGATGAACGTTACGTTCGGAGATACGAACCTTGAGAAGAACCTTTGAACATGAATGATAAGAAGCTCTACAATCTTCCCGAGCCCATATATCTCGCAGATGCGGCAACTAAAAAATACGTCGCCAGGGGGAAAGCCGATTTTGAACGAATCATGCTAGATAATTACGTGGATAAAACCATGACCGACGATCTTGATCTGAAATCCAAATGTTTGGTGAACGTTGCGAATCCCATAGATCCCACCGATGCTGTGACCAAGAAATACGCGGACGACTCTCATGCGAGATTCATTGAACACCTGAGAAATAGATACGTTCAGAAAACGATGCACTCGGAATTGAACGCCAATTCTAACAAGATAACGAACGTGGCCACTCCCACGAATCCCAAGGACGTGGCGACCAAACACTACGTAGATCTGGAACAGAGAACGTCTGACAGACGAGAAATGAAATCGGATCTGAATGCGGGATTCAACAAGATATTGAATCTGTCGAAGGTCGACGACATGGATGCGGACTCAACCGCGGTCAACAAGGGCTACGTGGATTCTGCTGTGATACAATCACAAGAATACCTAGAATCGCAAGTGAACGGTAAGAATTTATTCGGACTCAGTCACGATCCCGAATTCGATTCCAGCGCGGTCAGCAGAAAGTACATGGATGACAACTCAATCTGGAGAAAGGGTGACATAATGGAAGGTAAACTAGACATGGATGGACACGCGCTCACGAATCTACCGGATCCCGTGAACATAACGGATGCCTGCACCCTGATTTCGGTGGTGGAGAAAGTCAAATATGCTAGACAATTGATCACTGTATGGGCCGAGGAGGCCGGCACCTTAGATGAAGGAAAAGGTGAGTGGTCTTTCGGAAATGGAGGTAGTGGATCGAAACATGGTCAGGTGGGATATCCCATGCCGCTGGGAGGTGAAATCCTTCGAATGAGTCTGGCTTCCTCGGATTTGAATAACAGAGCGGTCTTCAATCTCATGGTGAATGGAGTAGAGAGCGATATGAGATACAGCGTCGAAAAGACTGAGAATCAACACGCGAATGTTAGCACGTTCGGCACGCCTCTCAAAGTGAACGCCGGAGATAGGATTAATTTTGTTACGAAAACCAATAGTCCCGAAGCCGCCACTTCCGTGGTGAGTCTACTGATTGAATTAGTTCCTTTGAACAAACAGTGAACACGTGGAAAATAATGAATTAAAAAAAAATAATGTGTGATTTATTAAAAACAAAAAAAAAAGTAATGATATTTAGAAAGATGTTCAATCTCTCTAGATTACATTACTTTATTTATTTTTTTATTTATTTTTTTTTTTTTTGAGTTTTGTTTTAATACGTTATTTCTCATAATGTTTCATCTCGTGAAATTGGATCACCTATCTTGAAACACGCCTCAACATCTATTTTAGCATTTCGAAGAGCTTTTATAAATTCTCAAAAAGCAGTCGGTCCTCTATACGTCAATGTGTCTAAACGTTTTCTGGTCTTATCTTCTATCAAGATTTTACTTTCGATTTCACATCTCATATAATCACTCAATATCAAAGGTTCTGTTTCGACTAAAGTGTCTAGAGTTATTGCTAACGAATCTTGCAAAATATTTCTAATCAAAACACGTGTGTTTCTTCTTAAGTATTCTCTTTCTTTATCATTCATTTTTATAATAATTTTTTAATTTTATTTATATATTTTTTTTTTCACACTCGTCTCTCATCGAATGATCGACATCTTATTTCCATCCGATTCGAATTGTAATTCTCTATCCGACAGGACCAAGGTGAAGGCTTCGGTTTTTCTCGGCACGTTCCTATCGAATTGCATCTTGATCTGAATGTCTAAGACGCTACTCTTGAGTCGTTCACTCTGTTTACTAACGTCGAATACGAACATGGGATACATCGACTTGTATTCGCCGGGAGATATGTTAGGGTTGCTCATCAATTCGTCTAAACCGTGATACTTCTTTCTGAAATCAGCGGCGTCGCCGTACAGTCTGCAGAAATCGTTCTTGTCGAACGACGCGTTGTAATCGATTGCTGGATATCTCGTGGCATTCGGAAATACTTGCATATTTCTCAAATGGCAGTGATCGAACAGCGACGCATTCTTTTCCTGAGACCCGTCCCTATTGGTCTGAAATGCAACCACGATGAAACGCGGTCTCTCAGAAGTGGATTTCACCATCAATCTCCAATCGAAGTGATTCGTGGAGGGTGGAATGCTAGCTGTGTCGCACTGTCTCATTCTAATTCCCACGGGTAATTTACTCTTTGATTCTATGATCTTGTAGAGACGCGCTTTTTCCACAATCGAAGGCTCCACGTGCAGAACGAACCACGATATCTTGTGTAGAGTTATCTTACCCGCATTGGTCGCAGTGAGTCTCACTATTGCGTCGTCGTCTCCTTTTCGAATCAACGTCAGATTGTGTTTGAATCCATACATGATCTTGCTGTAATCGTCCGCAAATCCGAAGATGTGTTTCAAAGGTATCCTGAACGAAAACGTTCCTTTAGGTCTGGACGTCTTGACAATGTAGTCGAATATCAAGGCGGCGCCGGCGCTAGCAGGGCCGATGGTGTCTTTCACCCACAACTGATTAAGTCCTCTGGATTTCGAAAAATCATCAGGATACGTCAAGAGTCCGAACATCATGGTGGCCTGACTGGGATGAAACACAGATTCTATCTCTTGTCCGGATAGCATGTATTTTATATTACTGAATAGATGCCATTATTGGCTAGAGTAACCGTGTCGTCGTCGGCGTAGTCGCTCCCATCTTCCTTGGTGAGACGTCCCTGCACCACTATGTAACTCTCGCTAGGATGTATGAATAGATCTTGAGTTTCGACGTTGATTCTTATCTCTCCCACATTGTTCAAACTCGTTCCGGTTACCGGTTCGTATTCATGAACCTCATATTCTTGAATACTTTCATCTTTCACTATGCTTTGTGCTATATCTAGTATATTTGTCATTTTAAAGGATTTTAGTTTTTTTGTTTATTAATTAACTTGCTTTCTTTATCTAAAAATAGTTTTTATATATTTTTTATTATTATTTTTCTCTCTTATATATATATGTGTAAACAAGAAAATATTAAAGAAAGTAAATAAAAGAAATTTGTTTTCTTTATCAAAACTTTGTCTTCTGTAATTGTTGTTCGTAAAACTTTCCGATGATCTCTTCTCCATCCAAAGCTTCGATTTTGTAAGTCACCAGATCGGTGTGAAATATTTTGATTATCACGAAGATTTCTGAGGTCTATCGAGGAGTATAACCCTTTTCGAAGTGCTTCTTATAAGCGTAGATTCTCACTCGATCACCGACCGCAAATTTCGGTGTTCTAGACTTCTTCCTAATCTTAGATCTTTCAGGATATAGATTTGCGTAGACCCGTTTTTCATTTCGAGGATCGCTAGCTTCCACGGGAGTCATCTTGATCGATCTGTGTCGCGTGTTGTTGTAATCTTTGACCAGACCGTTCAGAGCGTATATGTATTTCTTGGTCGAGTTCGCCGTGAAGTATCTGTGCATCTTTTCCTTCATCGTTTGATTCCAACGTTCCACCATGCTGGCTTTCTCTTCTTTTTCGATCGAGTAGAGGTCTACCAATGGATGAACGTGCTTGTTGTAGAATTCCTTTCCCTTATCCACCCACAATTTACTCGGTTTTCGAGAAGACGAGTCAAACACGCTCTTCAGAGCCTCGGCGACGCAAGGTCCCGATTTATTCTTCAAAGCTCTGATCCAACCGTATTTGGAAAACACGTCGATGACCGTCAATAGATATTTGACGCCCTCGTTCCACCTCGAAAACGATCTCATGTCGACCAAGTCGGCAGACCAAATATCATCCAAACCCTTCACGAACACCCTTCTCTTTCGAAATTTACACACTATGGGTTTGTGTAACTCCTCGGCCAATTCGCTCGTCAATAATCGTTTCTTCTTCTTTTCCGGTGCACCTTTTTTAGCTCACCTGAGCAAAGCTCAAGGGGAGCTTTACTAATCACTTTCTGTCCGTCGACCGTCGTCCGGCGTCCGTCGTCCGTCGTCCGTCGTCGTCTGTCCAGCGTTAACTTTACATTATCGACTTCTCCTCCTAAACCACTAGCCCAATTTTATTCAAATGTTTGCTAAATGTTTACTACCTAATGCCAATTCAGATTTGTTCAAATTAAGTTGCCCTTCCTCCTGAGTGGTGCCACGCCCCCAAGGGGCACCAAAATCTTTGTAAATCTTCTCTTCATGAACCAGCAGTAGCAGAGACTTGATATTTGGTGTGCAGCTTCCTTTTAAGGTGTACACTCAGATTTGTTCAAGAGAAGTTTGTGGGTCTATACTTGGCGTCGTTATGGGAGGGGAAAATTTTTTGCCCCGCCCAAAATTTCTATTTTCCAAACCGAGAGGCTGATTTGAACCAAATTTTATGTGAGGGCTTATTGGGTCAGGAGTACTTGATTTATCCAAAAAGAAAAATTCCCGCTGCCCCGTGGGAACCGCAGGAGCTAAAAATAGAAAAAAATTTAAAACGCCCATATCTCCAAAACTGCATGGCACTGAGAATTTTTATTTGGTGTGCAGCTTCCTTAGGACCAACCGAAAGGATTCGTAAAAAAATTGCCATCGGTTTTATCATAGGGTACAGTTTCGGGACTTTGAAAAAGTGCTGAGTCAGCACTTTTTAACACTGTAGGCAATGGGAAAAACATTAAAAAAATCTTCTTCTCCAGATCCAGCAGGCAGAATCTTTTGATATTTGGTATGCAACATTGTAGGGTGGATCTGATTCAAGTTTGTTCAAATCGGCCCCCTGGGTTCATATTTGGGCTCAGTATAGGAGCCCGATTTCGAACTTAGTGCATTTCAGGCAAATTTTTTTGAAAATCTTCTTCTCCAGATCCAGCAGGCAGAATCTTTTGATATTTGGTATGCAACATTGTAGGGTGGATCTGATTCAAGTTTGTTCAAATCGGCTCCCTAGATTCCTATTTGGGCGCACTATAGGAGCTCGAATTCGAACTTAATGCATTTCAGGCAAATTTCTTCAAAAATCTTGTTCTCCAGATCCAGCAGGCAGAATCTTTTGATATTTGGTATGCAACGTTGCGGGGTAGATCTGATTCAAGTTTGTTCAAATCGGCCCCCCTGGATTCATATTTGGGCTTACTATAGAAACCCGAATTCGAACTTAGTGCATTTCAGGCAAATTTCTTAAAAAATCTTCTTCTCCAGATCCAGCAGGCAGAATCTTTTCATATTTGGTAAGCAACATTGTGGGGTGGATCTGATTCAAGTTTGTTCAAATCGGCCCCCTGGGTTAATATTTGGGCTCAGTATAGGAGCCCGATTTCGAACTTAGTGCATTTCAGGCAAATTTCTTAAAAAATCTTCTTCTCCAGATCTAGCAGGCAGAATCTTTTGATATTTGGTATGCAACATTGTAGGGTGGATCTGATTCAAGTTTGTTCAAATCGGCCCCCTGGGTTCATATTTGGGCTCAGTTTTGGAGCCCGATTTCGAACTTAGTGCATTTAGGCAAATTTCTTAAAAAATCTTCTTCTCCAGATCCAGCTGGCAGAATCTTTTGATATTTGGTATGCAACATTGTGGGGTGGATCTGATTCAAGTTTGTTCAAATCGGCTTCCTAGATTCATATTTGGGCTCACTATAGAAGCTCGAATTTGAACTTGGTGCATTTCATGCAAATTTCTTAAAAAATCTTCTTCTCCAGATCCAGCAGGCAGAATCGTTTCATATTTGGTAAGCAACATTGTGGGGTGGATCTGATTCAAGTTTGTTCAAATCGGCCCCCTGGGTTTATATTTGGGCTCAGTATAGGAGCCCAAATTTGAACTTAGTGCATTTCAAGCAAATTTATTAAAAAATCTTCTTCTCCAGATCCAGCAGGCAGAATCTTTTGATATTTGGTATGCAACATTGTGGGATGGATCTCATGCAAATTTGTTCAAATCGGCTCCCTAGATTCATATTTGGGCTTACTATAGAAGCTCGAATTCGAACTTAGTGCATTTCAGGCAAATTTCTTAAAAAATCATCTTCTCCAGATCCAGCAGGCAGAATCTTTTGATATTTGGTATGCAACATTGCGGGGTGGATCTGATTCAAGTTTGTTCAAATCGGCCCCCTGGATTCATATTTGGGCTCACTATAGAAGCTCGAATTCAAACTTAGTGCATTTCGGGCAAATTTCTTCAAAAATCTTCTTCTCCAGATCCAGCAGGCAGAATCTTTTGATATTTGGTATGCAACATTGTGGGGTGGATCTAATTCAAGTTTGTTCAAATCGGCTTCCTAGATTCATATTTGGGCTCACTATAGAAGCTCGAATTCGAACTTAGTGCATTTCAGGCAAATTTCTTAAAAAATCTTCTTCTCCAGATCCAGCTTCAGAATCTTTTCATATTTGGTAAGCAACATTGTGGGGTGGATCTGATTCAAGTTTGTTCAAATCGGCCCCCTGGGTTTATATTTGGGCTCCGTATAGGAGCCCAAATTTTAACTTAGTGCATTTCAGGCATATTTCTTTAAAAATCTTCTTCTCCAGATCCAGCAGGCAGAATCTTTTGATATTTGGTATGCAACATTGTGGGGTGGATCTGATTCAAGTTTGTTCAAATCGGCTCCCTGGGTTTATATTTGGGCTCAGTATAGGAGCCCAAATTTGAACTTAGTGCATTTCAGGCAAATGTCTTTGAAAATCTTCTTCTCAAGATCCAGCAGGCAGAATCTTCTGATATTGGGTATGCACCATGCTTAGGGGGGTGAGATTCAAGTTTGTTCAAGCCAAGTCCCTGGGTTCATATTGGGGCTTACTGTGGTAGCCCGAATTATAACTTAGTTCAAAATGAGGAATTTTCTTTAAAAATCTTCTTCAGATCCAGCAGTCGGAATGTTTTGATATTTGGTATGCAGCATCCTTAGGGGGTGAGATTCAAGTTTGTTCAAGCCATGTCCCTAGGTCCATATTTGGACTCACTGTGGGAGCTCGAATTGTAACTTAGTTAAAAATGAGGACTTTTCTTTAAAAATCTTCTTCTTCAGCCATGTCCCTAGGTCCATATTTGGACTCACTGTGGGAGCTCGAATTGTAACTTAGTTCAAAATGAGGACTTTTCTTTAAAAATCTTCTTCTTCAGATCCAGCAGTCGGAATGTTTTGATATTTGGTGTGCAGCATCCTTAGGGGGGGGAGATTCAAGTTTGTTAAAGCCAAGTCCCTGGGTTCATATATGGGCTCCCTGTGGGAGCCTGAATTATAACTTAGTTCAATATGAGGAATATTCTTTAAAAAATTTTTTTTTTTAGATCCTCTGGTCAGAATCTTTGGATATTTGGTATAAGCTTTTCTTAGGAGGAGCAGATGCAACTTGTTGAAATCAATTCGTTGATATAAATTTAGGCTACCATGTCAGGTGAGCACCCTCAGGCCCCTTGGGGCCTCTTGTTTTTTTGAACGCCCCATCCGAATCGACGTTTCGCACCGATCAGATTGCCGACCAGCGAACGTTCTATCTTCTCTCTCCTGGTCGGATTCGATATGCCTCTCAATTTCCCCAACATGTTTTTATCGCAGACGTCATTGCGAGTCTTGGTGTCGGGATGTCCGGCGTAGCACAGATCATGATCATACGCGGCCGCATCCACCCTATTCACAGGTTTGCTGCAAGATTTGGGTGTCAGATCGGCGTTGAGTCTCTTGTTCAATTTCGTTCCGGGTCCCGTGAAACTGTGACCGGGCAGATGCATTTAGAAAGGTAGATTATTGATCATTTTATTCACGATGCCTTTACCTTTGCACGCGTTCTTTTTTTTTTTTGACGAATCGAGTCTCGACAGAACCACACACGTCGCAAATTCCGCGAAGCATCTGTCTGTCGTTTTTAGTTCGTACTTCTCGAGAATTACTTGTCTCGGTAACTCTCTTACACTTTACGCAATACATTTTTAAGAGTTATTTAAATTAATTTCGTTTTTTATTTTATATATAAATTTAATAATTAATTAATTCTGTTCTTATTATATATATATATATATTTTTTTTTCAATCGCTGCTCTTGAGTACTATCATCTTACTGAATTCCTCCCTGGCCTCTTTCCTCCCCTTTTCCATGAGAGAATCCTTCATCTCTTCCTTGATGATCTGACGAGTCTTGATTCTCACGGCTTCTTTCATGGCATCGTATTTCATTTTCTCGCTCAATATCGCGAAGAATTCTCCGTCCGATATCCTACCGTCTTTCAACGCCATAGAGATCATTTTGGATATCGTGTCGATCTTGGAGTCGGCCAAGATGCGAATCTTGTCATGTTTCCTCGCCTTCAGATATAATTTCCTACTCAGAAAGTTTCCGAGCGTGCTAAACAATCCGGCGCCGAGAGCCACTCCTTCTATGGTCAACACGATCGGAATGCCGACCGCAGTCGACAACAATCTGATGCCAGCAGCGTGTAAACCCATGGAAATCGTGATGAGTGTCGTGTCTATCGCGTTGACGAATTTCACGAAACGCGAATACTTCTTCTTGAGAGAATGACGAGAATCTCTCTCTCGAGTTAGATACTCTGATTTGATCGATGCGATACCTCTCTCCTCTTTCTTTTTCTTCTAGCGACGGTGCTGTCGGCAAAGCGCTGATCGGCTTCTCATCCTCGTTGTCATCTAACGTCGGATACAATTTATTTCTGGTTCTCATTTTTGTTTTTTTTTCTTTCTAATATTAGATAAAAAATTTATGTGTGTATTTATTTTTATTTTCTATTCTCCCTTATTTTATATCAACGAGAAACTTAGACGTATGCTTCATTGAACAATAATTTCATGACGCATCCCTTATCTTCTAAAGTCAGACTTTTACGTGCCAATTTCTGTTCTTCCAAAACTGTGGGCTTGCTTTGATCCTTACAGAAGAGTAATCTCTTCCAAAACGCGATCGCTTCATCGATTTGAATGCGTTCGAATGCCAGTTCGAAATACTTGACAACTATATCTTCCCTTTCCATCCACAGACACGAATGATTCTCGTGATTGAAGTCTAGGTGATCCCGACATCTGACGCATCGTTCTAACAAGAGACGACCTAGTTGTTCGTTCACACAGAATGCGTAGGCTCTCATCAGCATTTTTAAAAGAAACCTTACTCTAATAGTCTGAGAATCGCTCATGATTTATGTATTTATTTTTTTTATTATCAATTCGATTTGATATATTATTTTTTTAAATAACTATTTATATATTTTTTTTTTCTCTCCTATATATATATCAATCACTTTTTTATTTCTTCAGGAAACGTTGACAGTGGGTTTGCCGGTTCAGGGACACCTCTTTTCCGTGTACCATACACGATTCGATTTCCGACGTAAAATCCGCAAATGGATTTCCGTGTACGCTTCCATAGGGTTTCAGTGTTAAAATCGTATACAGACGCGGATGATTTAGAATCAGCAAGATGATGATTTAGAAACGACAAAACGTTTTTTTGCTCGCAATTTAACACTGAATCCTATGGGGGAAACTCATTTGCCGATTCAAAGACAAAACGGTATATGTACACATACGTAAAATTTCATGCGTTTTTTTCACTCTTGGATACAATCCAGTGGTCTTTGAATCGGCAAAGCCGATTCTAAGACACCCTAAAAAACGTTAAAATCGTGTACCTGTACACGATTTTAACACTAAATCCTATGGAGGTGTACATCGACGTACGTGTACATGTACACGTACATGTACACCTGTCTCTGAATCGGCCTTTATCACCTACTCTGGTTTCTTAGAAGAATTGTTCTGATTCCATTATGAATATCTGTATATACTGTTTACGAAAATCCATTCCAGATTTGTTTAGAAATATGTTACTCCCGAAAATAACCCTCCATAAATTCTTTTTCTATATAGTTTTTTCCCAATAGATAATTTAACTCTTTTCTTACAAGCTTAAATTTACTGGATGCAGTAAATTCTATTTCTCCAGTATTAACATTATTTTCTATTTCAATGATTTTTGTCTGATGGATTCTTTACTATTCTACTGAAATTTGGCACATATGTAGAGCATCATTAGAAGTTTCTCACCTGGATCATGGCATTTCTGAAGTTTTTCTTTTTCTGCCAAAACCGTGCAAAATGTTGTCACAATGTTACGTTTTGCAACAATTCTCAAACAAGACCCAGGACGATTTGGCTGGAGCTTTCATTATATTTGTAGCATGACTTACTACATCTGATTACATAAGCTGTATTACTCACGTTGCTCCCTTTTGACCTCAAAATTCCGAGCAAAGTGCAATTTTGGAAAAACTGGTCAATTTTCACATGCAATTTCTCAGCTCTGCGGCCACATTTTTTCAAAGCGTTTCCTATGAGAAGTTTGAGCATTCATCCAAGAATAATTTGGCTGTTATATATTCTATTCAAAGTTTTAACCTTAAACTCGTTTTCGATCCTTGAATTCGAGTACCCTTAACTCGTTCATAAAAGTGGCTCATTTTTAGTTCATTTTTCTTCCATTTACGAATGGTATATCGAAAAGTGATGCACATGTTCGTATTCACAATTACCTATCGAGCATATTTTCTGTTGTACGTTTGGTTGTAAAGTTTAACCATATGCCCATTCTGTTTGCATAAAGATAGATGCTGTCGAAAAAACTCACGCTTTTTCAGAATTCGGTACGATTAAGTGACAATAATATTACTCCATTCCTAATTGATTGAGTGCTGAATGTTTTCAATAGCTGCATGCAGCAGTGATAGTATGAAAACTTTTGTTTTATATGTGAGTATTAAAAGTTTAACCCTTAGCAGATTTGAGACTCTCATATGGGTACTGTCTGAATAATTGTGATTTTGGTAATATCTGAAAATTCTGTTGACATTCAGATTTACAGTTCAAGTCCAAGAAGATTTTCCTTGATAAGGTAGCTGTAAAGTTTAACCCAATCCCTGTTTCGGATGCATAAAGATAGGTGCCGTGGAAAATAACTCCATTTTTCAGAATTTGTTAAGTTTAAGTCGCAATTTACTCCATTCCTAACTGATTGAGTGCTGAATGTTGTCTATGGGTGCATGCGGCTAGCAAAGTATGACAACTTTTGTTTTACATGTTATTATTAAAATGTTTAATCCTTGACAGATTTGAGAGTTCCCAAGTGGGTACTGTTGAAATAATTGTTATTTTCGTAAAATCAGTACCTGAATATTGGTAAGCATGCAGTGATCTTTCGGTCCTATATAAAGGTGCAAATAGTTAAAGTTGAACAGTTCATCAGACAGAAATAATGCCATACTCTGCCGTTGACAGGTAAATAATGAATGGAAATTTCATTGCATTGAACCGTCCCCACGGTTTCCACGCAAGGCGTGGTGCTTTCCACGCGGTCAGAACACTCGATTTTATGCCCAAATGAATGTCGGCCAGGCTACGTAGAACAAGTTCTGAAAATTGCAAGTCGCTGCCTTTAGCGGTCTGGACACAGTGAGCGTATGTCTGAAGTGTTATTTTAATGTCTTGTATGCAAATTCTCATTAATCTTTTCCCGCCAAAACCTACTCACCGCCGTTTTCTTTTCACTTTTAACTTCCGATGATTCTCATGGGTTTCAAGGTTGCGATGGGATCCCTGGGTGCTGTTCTTAAAGAAACTACTTTGATTTACAGCCATCCCTCCGTCAGCCACGCTCTATTGTAACTTTTAAGTGGACCTACCCCAGAGAGGAGGGGGCACCACGAGAGACTGTGCCCATTCCCGCCCTCTTCTTTCACTCCGACTTGAAAAAGACCAAATTCAGAAAATTACCTCCTCTCTTCAAAAACGCTATATGTCAGCGAATTCTCCGCGGATTTCCACGAAATTTTCACTCAGCATTCACGAATAGTTGCTCCATCGGATGCCTGGAAAGGAGACACGAGTTGCGCATTTCCTCAAGTCCAATTCGAAAAGAGCGTATGCGCGTGAGGCTCCCACGGGCTATGCGCTCGGTTGTTGGATTTTTCAGGCACAGGTCAAGTTGGGCAAAGCTTCTAGAACGAACGTTGAAAATTTCGAGTCGCTACTCCAAAAACTCTCTCCACAATCTACTTTTCATGTAACGGAGTGTATACTTTTTATGTACCAACCACCCTTCTAGTTTTATATCTTGTTATTATTAATAAACGTTTAACCCTTGGCAGATTTGAGACTTCTCTTATGGGTACATCCACGGTGTTTTCACCCGGTCACAGGACTCAAGAAAGATACTAAACTGTCGAGCGGGGATAGAACACATTCTCAGAATTTCAAGTGGCTGCCTTGGACGGTCTGGTTACAATTGACGTATGTCCTTGTTATGCCCACAACGAATAGTCAGGGGCCATATTGTTTTACCTCTGTCTTTCCCTCTATCTTTCTGCATATAGGGTATATTGTTTGTCCGTCTAACCTCTCTTATTAGCTCATCTTGACAAAGTCATGCTGAGCTAATTTCATCCCTCTCTGTCCGTCGTCCGCCGTGCGTCAACACCATTTTCTGGTCTTCTCTTCCAAAGCCACTGGGCCAATTCAAGCGAAAGTTTGTGTGAGTGATGATTCCAAAGGGGCATTGCATTTTTGTTCAACTCAACATGCCCAGTCCCATAGGAAGGGAGTGGGAAAAATGCTCCAAATTTTTTTTTTTAAATCTTCTTCTCAAGAACCAGTGTGTCCAATGACTTGACATTTGCTATAGAACTTCCTTTGGGGAGTAGAATCAACTTTTTTCAAACGAAGTTCGTGAAGCAATATTTGGATTTGTAATGGGAGGGATAAGAATTTTGACCCCGCCCAAAATTTCTATTTTCTTAACCAATGGTCCGATGTGAACCAAATTTGGTATGTGATATTATTGGGTCATAAGTACTTGACCCACGCAAAAAAAACAACAACAAAAATTCCCGCATCCCATGGGAACCCTGGGAGCTAAAATTAGAAATATTTTCAAACGTCCATATTTCCCAAACCACACGGAACAGAGAGCTGTTATTTGGTATGAAGTATCCTTAGGACCAGTAGAATTGAATTGTTAAAAAATTGCCAGCGGTTATGTTAGGGTGTTCTGTAATGGGCATCGAAAAAAGTGCCGAGTCAGCGTATTTGCAAAAATTTAAAAAAATCTTTTTCTCCAGAACCAATCATCAGAATCTTTTGATATTTGGTATACCGCATTCATAGGGGGGTCAGATGCAAGTTTGTTGAAATAAAAAAGCTCATTGGTTCATATTTGGGCTCACTATAGGAGCCCAAATTTTTAACATACGGTTATATGGGGAATATTCTTTAAAAATCTTCTTCTTCAGAACCACCAGTCAGAATTTCTTTCTCTTAATGTTTGGTATGCATCATTGTTACGAGGGTCAGATTCAAAATTGTTCAAACCAAGTCCCTAGGTTGATATTTGGGCTTCCTACAGAAGCACAAATTTTAACTTTGTTCAATATGGGGGGAGGTAATTTCTTCTTCAGAGCCACCAGTCAGAATGCTTTCATATTTAGTATGCAACATGGGGGTCAGATTCAAGTTTGTTCAAATCAGATCCCTAGGTATATATTTGGGCTCGCTATGGTAGCCCAATTTTTTTATTTAGTGCAATATGTGGAAATTTCTTTAAAAATCTTCTTCTTCAGATCCACCAGTTGGAATGCTTTCATATTTGGTATACACCATCTCTAGGGGGGGGGGGGGGGGGGCAGATTCCAGTTTGTTCAATTCGAGTGCCTTGGTTAATATTTGGGCTCCATATGGGAACATGAAATTTAACTTAGTACAATATGAGGGGATTTCTTTAAAAATCTTCTTCAGATCCACTACTCAGAATGCTTTCATATTTGGTATACAAAAACACTCGGGGAAGAGGGGGGGGGGGGGGGGGGGGGGTCAGATTCAAGTTTGTTCAAATCGGATCCATAGGTTAATATTTGGGCTCGCTATGGTAGCCCAAATTTTAACTTGATGCAATATGAAGAAATTTCTTTAAAATTTCTCTTCTTCAGATCCAACAGTAAGAATGCTTTCATATTTGGTACACAGCATCCCTAGGGATGTCAGATTCAACTGTGTTCAATTGAGAGCTTGGGTTAATGTTTGGGCTCCCTATGGAGCCGGAATTGGCCATTTTGCTGAAGAATTAAAAATTTTGTATTCAGTACCCTCTGGAGGTGTGTAACAAAGAATAATCCACAAAGGTTGTATCAAGGGGCTTCATTGGGGAGCTCAACATTTTACTTTATGATCAACTGAAGAAAAGGCATGATGCCCGTATTATTTTTGTCACTCCTGAGGGACTCAAGAATTGAGAGTGTAGCCTGTGGAGATGGATTGTTTATTGTGCTCATTCTTGGACTCTGTTTAAATTGTGTTCTGTTCAAGATGAGCGCTTCAGGCCCCGTGAGGCCTCTTGTAATTTTCAAGGTTTTACTTTTTTATTTCACAGGATGTTTCTACATTTTCCAGATGTGTGCGTATTGTCAGAATTTTGACTTGCTTCAATATTTTACAAAACTACTGGTTGTTAAACTTAGTCCATTTTTAACTCAAGTTTGGCGAAGCCAAATTCGAGGTATTGTCATGGCTCGTCGTCTGTCTGTCCGTCTGTCGTGCCGTACACATGGCTCGGGCTAGAGGCCGTATTTATGAAACAAAACTTCTTGGGTACCTTTGTTGTCACTGTGAAACGAGAACAAGTGTTTTGGGGCCCGGTCCGAAATTCAAGATGGCCACTGGCAGCCATTCTGTACAAAATTAGGTGCAATCAGATTTTTTTTGGCGCAGAACTTCCATATGAAAGCTCTGATTTGAATAATTTTTTGTATGAATGTTTATTACCATGGAATACATCACATATAACACGTTTTTTTTTCTCGTGTGTAAATTATGCAAATTAGACTAACTTTTGATTTAATTAGTGTTATTTTCAGCACTGTAAGTGCAAATATCAATACGGCTGGGGCAAGAGGCCGTATTTATGAACCGATCGTTACGAAACTTCTTGGGTACCTTTGTTATCACCGTGGGACGAGAACGAGTGTTTTGGGGTCCGTTCTGAAATTCAAGATGGCCGCTGGAAGCCATTTTGTACAAACTTAGGTGCAATCAGATTTTTGCGCCAAACTTCCATATGAAAGCGCTGATTTGAATAATTTTTTGTGTGAATGTTTAGTACCGTGGGATACAACACATATAATACGGTTCTTTTTCCTCGTACATAAATTATACCAATTAGACTAACTTTGATCTATTTAATGTTACTTTCAGCACAGTAACTGCAAATGTCAATACGACTCGGGCTAGAGGCTGTATTTATGAACTGATCTTTACGAAACTTCTTGGGTACCTTTGTTATCACCGTGGGACGATAACGAGTGGTTTTGGGTGCAGTCCAAAATTCAAGATGGCCACCAGCAGCCATTTTGTACTTTAGTTAGTGCATCAGTTTTTTGTACAGAACTTATGTATGAAAGTTCTGATTTGAATAAATTATTGTATGAATCTTTAGTACCATGGGATACATCACATATAGTATGAGTTTGTTTTTCTCGAACAGAAATTATGCAAATTAGATGAACTTTTGATTTATTCAGTGCTACTAATACACAGTAAGCGCACGTGTCAACACGACTCGGGCTGGAGGCTGAATTTATGAACCGATCTTCACAAAACTCCTTGGGTACCTTTGTTATCACCTTGGGACGATAACAAGTGTTTCTGGGTGCGGTCCAAAATTCAAGATGGCTGCCAGTGGCCATTTTGTACCGAAATTAGGTCCAATCAGTTTTTTTTGTACACAACTTTTATACGGCACAGGCTGGAGGCTGTATTTATGAACCGGTCTTTACGAAACTTCTTGGGTACCTTTTGTTATCACCGTGGTATGAAAACGAGTGTTTTGGGGTGCGGTCCAAAATTCAATATAGCCGCCAGCAGCCATTTTGTACCAAAGTTAGTGCAATCAGTTTTTTGTACAGAACTTCTGTATGAAAGTTCTGATTTGAATAAATTTTTGTAGGAATGATTAGTAACATGGAATACATCACATATAATACAGGTTTTTTTTTCTCGTGCGGAAATTATGCAAATTAGATGAACTTTGATATGTTCAGTGTTACTTATACACAGTAAGCGCATATGTTAATACGGCTCGGGCTAGAGTCTGTATTTATGAACCGATCTTCACAAAACTTCCTGGGGTACCTTTGTTATCACCTTGTGACTGGAATGAGTGTATTTGGGTGCCTTTGTTATCACTGTGCTATGAGAACAAATATTTTTGGGTTCCGTCAGACCCACTCTGGGACTCAAAGATTTCCTTTTATGCCCCCCCCCCCCCACCCCGCCCCGACTAAAGTCGGGTGGCATATAGTGATTGAAGTGTGCTTGTGTCCGTCCATGTGTGTGTCCATGTGTGTGTATGTGCATGTGCCCGAGCCAATAACTCTAAGACTGTTAGGGCCACAGTCATCAAACTTCACACAATTCTAAAGGACCATGGGAGGATGTGCCACACACCATAGCCAGGGGTTTCTTTAGTTATAAAGTAGTTTTTGCTCATACTTCAGGCTTGGTGTGATCTATAGAAATACTACCTACACCAAATGAGTTGAAACTTGCTGGAGGCTCAAAATGTGGTCCACCTCTATGCGGTCAAGAGAGGTCATTAAATGCATATTTTTTAAAGTCACTTTATACCAATTAATGCAATTCTGAAGATTATATGTGTATCTCATCATTCAAATGGCAGCGGCAGTAATGTCAATTTCTGATTCCTTGATCAAACCCTATAAATAGTGGGCACATTTATGCCTTTTCGGGTTTCTTAGAAAAATTGTTCTGATTCCTGTACGAATATTTTCTCCATGAATGAATTTCACAAAAAGCAGTTAGGGAGTAAGCTGTGACTGTCACATACAATCACACGATCTGTTTATTTAATCTCATTGTACAGAATTAATTCCCAAACCAAGATAATATAAAAACAAACAACTTGATCATGAAAAATTCCAGTGTACATGTAATTGTAAAACTACACTGAAGATTTGTTATTGAAACCTATCACAATACTGTCAGGATGCCGTTAAAAGATGCAATACTGACATAGTTGACTGTACTGTTAACTGTGTTAGTGCTATGACTGTTTAAAATTAATTTATTAGAGAAGTTCTAGTTTTATGTATGCCTTGTTTAGGTCACTAGGTGCCCTTTTAAGAGTAGGCCTTCAAATGAGCTCTTGGGGTTTTTAAGGTTTTTATGACAATATCTCCGATATAGAGTCTATGCACCCTTTGTCAGCGCGACAACTCAAATACGGATCGTCCTCTCTCTATGCATTTTGGCATGCTGGTTAACAATACCCAGTTTGCACTCATCTATGTTTTTTGCACCCGTTTGATCTGAATGACAGATCTGAAGTTGGTGGAGCTATTATTTCAAAGGGGGTTGCGCTCATTCTTCAATGTAGTTGTAGACATGGAACTACACCAACTGAGTTAAAAATTGCTGGAGATTCAATATATGGTCCACCTGAATGGGGCCATCAAGTGCATATTATTAAGAATGACTGGGAAATGCATTTACACCTTAATGTATTTCTAAAGTTTATGAATGTATTTCATCACTCAAGTTAGTGGGCAGAGCCAAAATTTTTCATTTCTGATTCGTGTATTGAACCCTTTGAATGCTGGTCACATATATGCCTTTTCTGGTTTCTTATAAAAATTGTTCTGATTCCTGTATGAATATCTGTAAATACTGTTAACGAAAACCCATTTCTGATTTGTTAAAAAATATTTTACTCCAGAAAATAAGCCTCCATAAATTCTCTTTCTGTAGAGTTTATTCCTGATACTTTAACCCTTTTCACACAGACTTGAATTTACTGGATACAGTAAATTCTGTTTCTCTAGTGTTTAAAACTCATTTGTTAGAGGAGTTTTTTCGTCTTTCACTACGCTCGGCTAGGTCTCACCGAGAGTGCAGAAACCTTTGGTGCCAAAGTGCCATTAAGAGAATGTCTCTGATTTGTGCCTTTCCATCCCTCCGGAGTGCAAGCAGGTACTGTCAGCAGAGAAACTAAATGTTTTTCGCTTTATTTTTTTAACATTTAATTCTATGTGGAATGGGACATCCTTTCAGCGTGCCTTCCAAAGTAAGGTATTCTTAACCCTTTAGCCAATATAAGGGCGAAAACTGGTCAACATTATTCACAGAAACGTCTATTCAGTTTTAATTACCTTTTCATTTTTGCTTGAAAAACATAGATTATGACCCTTTATTGGATTGAGCTCATTTTTTAGAGGATTATTTATTCATTGGTGTTTAATGTCACATATTTCTGCACAGTGGCTAATCATGACCACGACAGTTTTTCAGGTGGAGGAAATCGGAGTACCCGGGAAGAACCACCAGGCAACAACGAGAAACTGTCAGATCCCCCACATACTAACTCCACACAAACAGGGTTAGCATTGGTTGAAGACGGGTGCACCATCGATGTGCAGTACGCTTTAGTACACAGCACCACCATGCACCCACGTGGGCAGTGGGGTGAAGTGTCTTACCCAAGGACAGAGTGCGGACCTCACGCCTTGCAGCCTGCACCTCTGCCAACTGAGCCACTGCGCCCCCATTTAAAGGATTAAAATGGAGTATTTAAAGGGAATATCTTAACCCTCTGAAGATCTTAATATGGGTCCATTATTCAGAAAGACTGGGAAATGCATTTTATTACACCTTAATGCATTTCTAAAGTTTATTAATGTATTTCATCACTCAAATTAGTGAGCAGAGCCAAAAATGTCCATTTCTGATTCGTGTATCAAACCCTTTGAATGCTGGTCACATATATGCCATTTCTGGTTTCTTATAAAAATGTTCTGATTCCTGAATGAATATCTGTAAATACTGCTAACGAAAACCATTTCTGTTTTGTTCAAAAATATTTTACTCCCGAAAAATAAGCCTCCATGAATTCTCTTTCATTATAGTTTATTCCTGATACTTTAACCCTTTTCACGCAGACTTGAATTTACTGGTGGCAGTAAATTCTGCTTCTCTAGTTAGTCTGTGTGAAACACACAGACTATTGTTTTTGCACGGTTTCTTTTTCTTTTTTCTTTTTTTTCTTCTTCTTCTCCTGTCTTCTGTCTTTTCATCACTTTTTTGTCCGCAAGATAACTCGAAAACGAATTGCCCTATCTTGTTGATTTTTGGCATGCTGATAGACAGCCACAAGTTCTCGGCCACCAATGTTTTTCAGATTCCTGGGGTGTCAGGGATGTCTGTAGGGGTGTTTCTAAAGTGGGTCACGCCCATATCTCATGTGTGGTATGACATATGGATCTGGGACCAACTCCAAATGAGTCGCCACTCGATGGAGATTCAAAATATGGGTCAAGGTCACGGAGGTCACTTAGGGGTCATTGAGTGCATTTTTCATAATTTCTGGAAATCACATTTTTTTGACCCCCCTAAAGCATTTCTGACATACACACATGCATTTTTTACATTAAAATAGTGGGCGTGGCCAAAAATTTTGAAAGTGGGTCACGCCCATTACTCAGGCGTGGTATGTTTTATGAACCTGGGATCAACACCAAATGAGTCGACACTCAGTGGAGATTCAAAATATGGGTCAAGGTCACAGAGGACACCTAGGGGTCATTGACTGCATTTTTCATAATTGCTGGAAATCACATTTTGACTCCCTAAAGCATTCCTGACGTACACACATGCATTTTCAACATTAAAAAAGTGGGCGTGGCCAAAATTTTTAAAAGTGGGTCACGCTCATATCTCAAGTGTGGTATGATGAATGGACCTGGGACCAACCCCAAATGAGTCGACACTCGATGGAGATTCAAAATATGGGTCAAGATCACGGAGGTCGCCTAGGGGTCATTAAGTGCATTTTTCATAATTGCTAGAAATCACATTTTTAACCCCTTAAAGTATTCCTAACGTACACACATGCATTTTGACGTAAAAAAAAGTGGGCGTGGCCAAAATTTTTAAAAGTGGGTCACGTCCATATCTCCGGCGTGGTATGACGTATGGACGTGGGATCAACACCAAATGAGTCGACACTTGATGGAGATTCAAAATATGGGTCAAGATCTTGTGGGTCACCTAGGGGTCATTGATTATATTTTTCATAATTGCTGGTAATCACATTTTCTGACACCCCAAAGCATTCCTGACAAAACCACGTGCATTTTCACTCTAAAAAAGTGGGCGTGGCCAAAATTTTTGAAAGTGGGTCACGCCCTTATCTAAGGCATGGTATGATGAATGGACCTGGGACCAACACCAAATGAGTCGACACTTGATGGAGATTCAAAATGTGGGTCAAGGTCATGCAGGTCACCTAGGAGTCATTGAGTACATTTTTCATAATTGCTGGAAATCACATTTTTGAGCCCCTAAAGCATTCCTGAGGTTCATACATGCATTTTTACGTTGAAAAAGTGGGCGTGGGCGAAATTTTTTAAAGTGGGTCACGCCCATATCTCAGGCGTGGTATGACGTATGGACCTGGGACCAACACCAAATGAGTCCACAATCAACGGAGACTCAAAATGTGGGTCAAGGTCACGGAGGTTACCTAAGGGTCATTGAGTGCATTTTTCATAATTGCTGGAAATCACATTTTTTGAGATCCCAACTCATTCCTGAGGTCCATACATGCATTTTTACGTTAAAAAAAATGTGGGCGTGGCCAAAAATTTTGAAAGTGGGTCACGCTCATATCTCAATCGTGGTATGATGAATGGACCAGGGACTAACACCAAATCAGTCGACACTTGGTGGAGATTCAAAATGTGGGTCAAGGTCATGGAGGTCACCTAGGGGTTCGCCTGAAAGAGGTTACCAAGGTCAACAAGTGCATATTATTCACAAAGACTGGGAAATGCATTTTGTTACACCTTAATGCACTTCTAAATTTTATGAACATATTATATCATTCAAATTAGTGGGCAGAGCCAAAAATACCCATTTCTGATTCTCGTATCGAACCCTTTGAATGCTGGTCACATATGCCTTTTCTGGTTTCTTATCAAAAAAATTCTGATTCCAGAATGAATATCTGTAAATACTATTAACGAAAATCCATTTCTGATTTGTTTAAAAATATTTTACTCCTGAAAATAAGCCTCCATAAATTATCTTTCTCTGTAGTTCATTCCTGATACTTTAAGCCTTTTCACACAGACTTGAATTTATTGGGTGCTGTAAATTCTGTTTCTCTAGTATTCTAATTACTTCGTATAAGGCATGCCTTAATGATGTAGTTGGAATATTTCTGTCTTCTATGGACTTTTTGTCTGCGCGATAACTCGACTGCAGAATTCCAGATCTCACCGAATTTTGTTATAGTGTTTGGTAACCACCAGTACTCGGCCATCTATGATTTTCAGGCTTATGGGCCCGTGGGTGTAGCTCTAATTGCTTTTAGATGTCCACAACCTCAAATTGTATTGGCAAAGGTAGTCATTGAAGCTATAATTTCCCCATGAAAGAATCTCGTGGTAAACAAAGTGGTTAGGGAGTAAGCTGTGACTGTCACATCCAATAACATGATCTGTTTATTTAATCTCATTGTACAGAATTAATTCCCAAACCAAGTTAATATAAAAGTAAATTACGTGGGAGGATGTGGCCAATTCGTTAAGTGAAAAGCATATTGAATTACGTGTCAGGTTCGTATCGACAGCCAACAACTCGGGAATCATGACGCATAATTTTAAATCTCGCCCCACCATAGTTTTGAGATCCTCATTTCGGGTCTGCTTATATGCCGAAAATACACATAACCAAAAATTATCAGTTGATGATTGATAGGCGCTCTGATATGATCGTATTGATTTCTGCACAAATAAAAGGCAATTAACGCTCTTAATGAACCCAATGAAGTGAAGAAAAAAAACGTTATAAAAGTTACCTTCCATTTAACTTTTTTTTTACTTTTAAACCCTAATAAATAAATAATAATAATAATTCAAATAAGTGGCAGAACTAGTAATGTTAATTTCTGATTCCTTGATCGAACTCTTTAAATGCTGTACACATATATGTCTTTTCTGATTTCTAAGAAAAATTGTTCTGTTTCCTTTATGAATACCTACCTGTAAATACTGTTAACAAAAATCCATTTCTGATTTGTTTAAAACATATTTTACTGCTGAAAATAAGCCTCCATAAATTCTCTTTCTATATAGTTTTTTCCTGATACTTTAGCCCTTTTCACACAGACTTGAATTTACTGGTGGTAGTAAATTCTGTTTCTCTAGTATGTTGTATTTATTCACAGTGGAGACAATGTAAACAGAAGTGGAGGTAGCTGTCAAATGTTAAATGTCGTCTGCTATTTCAATCAGATGTCAGCTCCTCCAACCAAGTTGAGAGAAACCCTTTGCTTTACAAGGAAATAAAGTATAATTTATTCAATTCAATGCTTTTAACCCTCTCAAGACCTCAATGTGAGTTCCAAAGATTTTCATGCAATGTGAGAATAATCATAACACTTTCCATACACACATTACTACTCTAAATATCATTCAAATAAGTGTCAGAGCAAAAAATGTCCATATCTGATTCCTTTATCGAACACTTTGAATACTGTGCACATATATGTTTTTTCAGGTTTCTTGGAATTTTTTTTATCTGATTACTGTCTGACTATCTTTAAATACTATTAATGAAAACCTATGTCTGCTGATTTCTTTAAAAAATATTTCACACCCTCCCCAAATAAGCCTCCATAAATTCTCTTTCTATTTTATTTACTTCTGATGCTTTAACCCCTTTCAGGCAGACTTGAATTTACTGGGTGCAGTAAATTCTGTTTCTCTAGTTAGACTGTGTGAAACACACAGACTATTGTTTTTGTACGGTTTCTTTTTCTTTCTTTTTCTTATTAGTCTGTGTGAAGCGCACAGACTATTGTTTCTGTGTGGTTTCTTTTTCTTCTTTTCTTCTTCTTCTTTTTCTTATTCTCTTGTCTTCTGTCTTCTTTTTGAGAATTGCTGGAAATCACATTTTGTAAACCATAATGCATTCCCGAAGTTCATACATCCGTTTTTACACTAAAATATCCGAAGCTTGGTATGACATATGGACCTGGGACCAACACAAAATGAGTTGACACTCGACAGAGATTCAAAATGTTGTCAAGGTCACTGAGGTCATCCAGGGGTCATTGAGTGCATTTCTCAGAATTGATGGAAATTACATTTTCTTACCCCTAATGCTTTCCCAAAGTTCATACATGCATTTTTATACGAAAAAAGTGGGCATGGCCAAACAATTTTAAAGTGGGTCATGCTCATATCTGAAGCATTGTATGATGAAAAGACCTGGTACCAACACCAAATGAGTGGACACTCGATATAGGTTCACAATATGGATCACTTAGGTCACTCAGGGACCAATGAGTGCATTCTTCAGAATTGGTGGAAATCACATTTTTAACCCACTAATGCAATCCCGAAGTTCATACATGTATTTTTACACAAAAACTAGTCAAAAATATACATTGCTGACTCCTTTATAGAACACATTTAATGCAATGTTCAGAAGTTCTTTCCAGTTTCTTGAAAAATTGTATCTGAATCCTGTATAAAAATCATTAATTGCTGTTTACGAAAACCTATTTGTGAATTCTTTAAAGATATTTTAGTGCTGAAAAAAATGTCCATAAATTATTTTTCTATAAAGTTTTGTTCTAATGCTTTCACCATTTTCACAGCCTCGAACTTACTGGGTGCAGTACATTCTGTTCCTCTAAGATTGCAAGTACATTCATATAAGGCATGCCTTGATGGCGCTAATGGAATATTTCTTACTTTTTACCACTATTTGTTCACACGATAAGTCAAATACAAGATATCCTATCTCAATACTTTTTATAAACTGGTAACCAGTTACTTGTACTCAGGTATCCATGTTTTTCGGGCATTTGGGTATAGCTTTAGAGGCTACAACATTTTCACATCTTCTACTTCTACTGGCAATTGTAGTCATTGAAACAATATATATAGCCATTGTTTAAAATGTGGGAGTCTCTTATAAACAAAGCTATTAAGTAAGCTATGACTGCCCCCACTGAATAACATTATCTGTTTATTTAATCTCATATAAATATAGGTAAAACAAAAAGTATGGTATTCCGGGCTCGCAGATCACCTGTCTCCCCCAAGGTTTACCTCGACTCGCAAAAGCTCGAACGTACAAGCAATTTCAACTACTTAGGATTAACAGTTTCACAAAATGGTAAATTGCAAGACGGCCAAAGAGACTTGAACATGAAAGGCGTGAGGGCATTATATTCACTAAAAAAATTCTTTTAATCAGGAATATCGCCCGACAGTACAAGTATATTTAAGTCTTTTCGATAAGTTGATCAAACCCATCTTACTCTATGGGAGTGAGATATGGTCGTGTTGGAACTTAATCACAAAAATGTCGCTCCGCGTGCGAAAATGTACATATTAAATTTTGCAGACGGTTACTCGGGGTAACTTAGAATGCATCAACTAATGCAGTACGAGCTGAGTTAGGACGATATCCCTTGTTTATCGACGCAATATTACAACAAATCAAATATTACTGTAAATTAACTTCCCAGGATTCTACCACATTGCTTGGTGAAGCATTTTGTGAAACAAAGAAACATGACCTCGAAAATTTAAAGAAAGTTCTGCATGAATACTTTGGTATATCAGACATCGAACAACTGTGTCGCGAAAAAGATATTAAAACGATTCTAACAGGGAAAGGTAAAACAAGACGTGAAGAAGAATTTTATAATGCCATTCATGACGATAATAAAAAACAGGGTAAAAATAAATTAAGAACGTATCGCAAGTTCAAGAGTGAATATGTTTTAGAACAGTATTTAGTGCACACTACGTCTTGGGAAGCTAGGAAACTCTTCACTCGTCTTCGAATCAGCAACCACAGTTTACTGATCGAAACGGGGAGGCATTCACAGCCTGTCGTTCCGGCCAATGAACGAATATGCACCAGATGCGAGGCCGGTTGAGGACGAATTCCATGTTATAATAGAATGTCCATTATAGAATAGAATACTTGGTTGCACGACCATATTAAATAAATGGTATGGCTTGACAAAAAATTTCCAAACATTATATCATCAATTGCATAATGAACTGTTCAAACTGTTCATTGATCATTCACCAAACACACAGGTGGATAATATTACACTCTTCCAACACATTATGAGGAACAACGTCCCAGAACTGTGCAATCCGATCTGTAACATAATCCGGCGCTTCTTCATATTACGGGAATCTGAAGCCCCGCAGTGATTTATGCTTTATGGTAATTACTGCGATGCCCTCTTAATGTATGACTGTATGATTATATACCTTATCATGGATGTATCCGTCGTTTCTTCATTGTCCAAATTATTATTTCATTCATTTCGTTTTATATTGTTTCATTAAATTGTTTAGTTTAAGCAATATTTATTTGAAAAATCATGTTATATGTATACATCATATGGAATAAGAAAGCTTAGCATCCAAACTAAATCAAGCATTTATCGTATACACAGTAACAGAAAAAAGAAGGTACAAAATATATGGAAGGGATTCGACAGTAAGCTAGAAGCTTTTTGGAGTCGTCTCCCTGAAAAAAAAATGTGGATTTACACACGTGGAGGTTACGGTCAATGGGGAGGTGGAAGTCCCAAGACGCACCCGCGAACGTGTGGGCAACAATCCGCGATCCATGACACAGTAGTCGGACAGTTTTTTCTTGAAGATCGCGAGGTAGATCACAGAAAGCAACACACACGCCCCGACACGCGTCCCAGAGACGCCACCTCACAGATGTTTACACATTTTGCACAAAATGTTGATTAAGCTGATACAGAGATAGGAAGATATCAGACAGGCAAAGTACGTAGGACACAAATTGAGCTCAACGGGGAGGGATCTGATCAAAACTATCATATCATGAAATGGATTGTCAAAAAGAGTATCCCACCGTTCATTACTGAAGGCAGCATTTAAGGATTCATAATTTCCCTGGGAATACAACCATATACGCCTCTTGAAGATTGAGGGCGGCTGCTTTACAAATTCGACTTCCAGGGAAATGGGACAGTGGTTGCGAACCATCTCTGGTATTAACGGTTCTAAAACATCACATCTTAAGACGTTGACCGTGTTGCTAACAGCAAATAAGTCGATCAGTGAAGCAGATGATTCAGTGCAGTAAGTGGGCTCACTCACAAGCTGACGCAAGTTGAAGTATTTGGCCATGTCAGTAAAAGAACCGTTTGAAGAAGCAACATGGTTATCATTAAAATCACCAGTAATAATTAGATCATCGGTTGACGTGTTAATATCCCATGTCTCCGATGGACTGTTGGGTGGGCGATAAAATACCCCCAGCAATAGCGATCTACGACTCTTTGAAAACACATCTGCCCAAATGCATTCGACGTTCGGGATTTCAAGGTCGGGTCTGTGCTGGAAACAAATACCGTCTTTAAAATAAATTGCAACCCCACATCCCCTTGACGGACGGTTGAACCGCAATGGTTCTTGAAATCCATGGATCAGAATATCTGGAGTTGGGTCTGCAATTTGTAACCAAGTTTCCGTAAATGCAAGAATGATAAATTTTGTCGATTCACACTGAATAATATCTAGTTTAGGTTTTAGGCTCTGTACGTTAAGATGTAGAATTTTCAAAGTGTTGGGGCATTACCTGTAGAGATGGAATCTGGTCCTGGATTTGTTTCAACGTCTCCCTATAATAACAGAATCATAACTAAAATAAACAGATGCAAGCAGGCAGAACTGTTTGTAAGTACATGCATTACCTTTACAAAGTTTGTTTTACATGAAGTCGCTAACTGTTTGTACGGCTCAAAATATATTTTTTCATCACTTTTAGCCCAGTCAACGTTAATTGGGCTCGCTGGATGCAAGGTAAAGTATTCATTTGGTGGGAAAAGATGTGCAATTAACATAATAGTAAAACTTTTGTGTAGGCTAATACCGCACTGTCGTAGGTACAAGTAAACTAAAAAACACGTTGTTGAATGGCTTGACAGTCTGTATTTTAAGCTACTCACACTAGTTACAACATTGAATGTTCCAATCCGCGCACAGTACAATTCAAGACTACACATAATGAAATCTGTTGGAAGATGATATTAATAGATTATGTATCGGTTAAAGTTAGCTATTGAATATAGGCTATGATACCTGTTAGCAGGGACCGACCTGGGCATGCGCCAGTGCGTATTTGGCTCTGAAACATCAGGACCTGGCTCTTAAATCTCAGAAATAGGCTTCTCAGTTGGCGCGTAACTTCTCAGATCATATTTTGATATTCTTTCGATGGATAATCGAGAGAGACACTCTTACATGTATTATATATATGATTATCATTTATCATTGTTGTAGAGTGCTTAAGTTAATACTTCAAGTCTTAATTG
The DNA here is from genome assembly GCA_031216915.1 of Pictodentalium vernedei. NCBI lineage: Eukaryota > Metazoa > Mollusca > Scaphopoda > Dentaliida > Dentaliidae > Pictodentalium > Pictodentalium vernedei. The sequence continues at coordinate 18,470,233 of CM062297.1, read as the reverse complement.
CCAAGCATTAATCTTCACTGTGGTTTCTGATCAAGTCTTGGCTGCCTAAATAGGCAGCCAAGACTTGATCAGAAACCACAGTGGAGATTAATGTTTGCTATAGTGTACTAAATGAAAATGATGAGAGCTATTACATACTTGCAGTGTGTGTTACAAACAGCAGTGTGACTCCGTAAAGTGAAATCTGGCGCATGAATTGAAAAAATTGGCTCCGAGGCTAGAGCGTATTTTAAATAGTCCTGATCGGTCCCTGCTGTTAGGTTTGGGAACTGAGAGCGGAAAAGAGCCAAGACAATAGGATAATTAACATAATATATGTACAGACATTAATAAGGTAACAAATAGTATCCAATGGTCAGAAATACATAAAGTGTACTAGAATATGTAATAAGTGTATATACAAGTGTTTCAAAGTCGCCGATTACATTTAAAGGTGAATGGATAGGTTCATTATCGGTGGAAGAAGCATTGGTTTAGCCGCAGTTGTGGAAAAGAAATTGGGTCGTTAAATTTTACTCAAAATATCAGTGTCGCAGAGAGACGCTAATAGCCAAAGAAACGAACGTAACACTGGGCTAAATTGATTGTACTGATTTAACGACACATTATAACAATCACCGCGTCGGTTGAGCTGGATTCATCAAAAGAATAGAGATTCAGTACCAAATGTTAATAGTACACCACATGTCTCTTCCTGTCGCGAAAGATCAAATAGGCGAAAGTTCACGAGAAGAGAAAGGGTCGGCCAACCCCCACCAGACCGTCGGTAAAAGGACAGTCATTATGATAACTGAATCAATTGCTAAGATGCTCGCTGACAGGGTGGAAGTTGGGCTCAAATCAAGAAGTTGTCAAGAACACACCAAATACACCAGGCATTTGCAGAACCCAATAAGGTAAAGTTCGGGGCAATTTATTTCGGTGTGGTAAGACGACATAAAACAAAACATTGAGCATTTGTATTTCAAATGTGGCATTGTAACAATAAACGCGTTTTGCGAAAAAACAGGAGTAAAAGGGGTAACTGCATTTATTAATTATATATCGGATATGGAGTGTTCACATGGGGGGGGGGGGGGGTGAGGGGTGGATAAAATATGCAGTCCACTCAAATGTCCACTTCACTGAGAAACCAGGTTTATAAGATGATTCTTTGCGCCAAAGGTGGTGAACCAAATCGCAGTAGACAAATTCTTCTGATGTAGAGGACTGCACTAATATTCAAAATAATTAACAACTTGTTGATCTGCCTAGCTAGCTTATTGTAGGACAATGGGGGTATGGCCGGATGAGTCATGACATGAGACCAAGGATGAGCAACGACACGTTGTCGCCTTAGTTTCCAGCACCAAAATAAGTCAATTGTGGCTCTCCCCTAGTATATAAGTCCTACCTTGTAGAAGAAAGTAAATCTGATCACACGTCATGGGGCTTACAAAGAAGAACCTAAGGGCGACACAGATGATGCGATGATGGCAATGATGAATCCGGTGGAAGTAACTCAAGCTCAACGCCGATAGCAGAGTACACCTGGAAAATAAGTCCTTAGATAATTAAAGAATTTAATTTTGGTCTAAAAAAATACAACCCACGACCCCTCACAGGAACGAGCTCAGCGAGCTCGTTCCAATAAGGAACATAGGCCTTGTTTTGCAGATAAAACTGCAAAGCATAACAAGGTTTGAGGCGAGATTTTTGAGTTGGCCTATGACGCTGCCCCTTTACAGCTGCTGCATTGGAATAGGAGTCGGGGTTCGGCACATGTACGTTAAATGAGATAGGGACTTCCAGCACTCACACAGTAAACATTACGTATGCAAGATCTCTCATTTGACATCACCTTGCGTGGGATTTACCGACCACATAACACTTACATACAACTGCACATTTATATACGTTGGAAAAACAGTTAAGGTTCGGCACATGTTCATTGAATGAAATATAGACCTCGAGCACTCTAACTGTAAACGTTACATGGATAACGTCGGCCCAGGTTTTGGGTGATCAGTAAAAGAGGCCAAGATCTCTCAGTTGGCGTCCCTTGCGTGGAATTTTTCCGACTACGCAACACTCACATACAAAACTACACGTATATGAAACACGTACTGAGGGCGTGTGCTTAACGAGGGCGATGTGCACCCATAAACATATGTGAGATATACTCTCATATTTATATATATACACAAGTAAACCTGGTGGGGTGTGAAAGTACCACATCAACACGAGCTTGTTCAACAATATTTCAGTGCTACGTTTGTAACACAACATATGGCATGTCCGGCATAAATCCCCCAGTACCACCCGTTACACCCGCACCGAGGGTACCATCCGATGAACTCCAGAAAATGTAAACGCTGTAAGGCTGAGGTGGGAGCTACGAAAGCTGAGAAGTTGGTCAGGTTATCAGATGGATTTGCAATAAGTACGAAGATTGCACAACATTTAGAGACACTTTGACCAATCCACACATTACCACAAAGTATTGACCAGAATTGTGGAATTATTGAAGATATCTGCGTTCATAATCTCCGGAGTGGCACCGAAAACATCAACAGCGCGAATGAAATGGGCGATGAGGGAAAGACCAACTATGAATGGTTCCCGAGACAGTGGTGGTTAGGGCGATGTCGTTTCATGTTATGCAACGAGAGGGTTACCCACGTAACACGCGGAAGCAGGCCAGATAGTCGCCAAGCAATCGTTTCAGATTTTGGACACTACAATGGTAGCATGGTGAACAAGGGCCACTTATCGACTCGTACTGAGCGCCCCTGAGGGAAGTGGTTGTGTGCAAGCTTTATCTGTTGATATTTTTGGTATACACTATTGAAAAATGCCCGCAGGCACTCGCCACTAGTTAGTTACGAATCAGGTCTATGGAAACTACTTATTATCATCTGATTAACTGGGAAACACGGGCTGATGATTTGCTAGTTTTGACTACAGATATTCGCTATAAGTGCACACCAAAAGAGAGTGCAAGCTGATACTCTCCAATAGTTTGCAATAGAGCAAATCAATATGAACTGAATTTTCATTCACTTCTAATGTGTCATCTTATTATTTATTTATTTATTGGTGTTTAAGATCACATACTTATGCACAATGGCTAATCATGACCGTGACAGTTTTATGGATGGAGGAAGCCGGAGTACCCGGAGAGAACCACCGAGCAACGACGAGCAGCTGCCAGCTCTCCAACATCGTAACTCCGCACTGCTGCACAGGCAGGGTTAGATTGGTTGAAGACATGCGCACCATCGACGTGCAGTACTCCTTAGTACATGGCGTCATCGTGCCCCCCGTGTGGACTATCGGGGTTAAGTGCCTTGCCCAAGGACACAACGCGGGAGTCCGAATCCATCGCTCAGACGGTCACCCATCAGAGGATTAATCGGGCTCGACGTTGCTTAACTTCGGTGATCTGATGAGAATCGGTTACCGAATGTGTCATCAATCGCGAATAAAGAATATGAGACTTTTGGCATCGTACTTTTATTTTATCTGAGACGACGATAGTGGCTACAAGCACCTAATCAATGAAAATGGGGCAGTGTGTGTAGGTGGACTAATGTTGTAGCCACCCTAGTGACCGCAAGCAACGAACATACTCCGTTAGGTTCACAACGACGCTATACCTGGTACTCACCGAAGCTATGTAAGGACTTGAAAATTATTTATGTAAGGAGTCAGTGAATAGTGGAGTTCGGAAGTAAAAAGGTGAGAATTAAATCTCATATTATTTGGGACTGCGATTTGTTCAAATCAATTCTTTGAACAATCCGAAACTTCCGTTCAAGTTCGGACATCTGCCACGGGGTCGTGATCCTTTGGACAGAGCCATCTTTGTGTTTTGCAAAAATGACTCCATCAAAAGTCCACGATTCACCTATCTTGCGGTCCCGAGCTAACATTCTGGCGCGTCTGGCTAACCCAGCACGAGTTTTTGTTAGATCTTCGTTAATAAAAACTCCTGGACCTTGACTTTCACACTTTACGGACCTAAGTTTGGTCCTTGCTCTGAAAAGTTTATCCCTGGTACGATAGTTCGTCAGTCGGAAAATTATAGGTCTGGCTTTAACTGCTTGGCCATTTATTATTTTGGGTCCGACGCGGTGGCTCTTTGGAATGCCATCAAGAGTAAGGCCAATTCGAATTTTGTGGGCAATGTCAAGCACTATATTGTCAGTATTTTCTCCAGGCTTTTCGGGAATGCCAGACAGTCTCAAGTTTGAACGTCTCCCATACTGTTCCAAATCAACAAGTCAATCATTTAACTGATCTATTTTCTGATCTTTCAATTGCATTTCCTCTTGTAGGTTATGTACCGATTATTCAAGATCACGTATACGGTCGTTGGCGTCTTTAAGGAAGACGGACTTCAGGGGGACACGTACGGATGGATTATGACGGACCTTTATAAGGGCTGTGCTAAGACGGTCCTCCGCTCTAGGAGGAACCAACGATGTATCTGGATCAAGCATGAACAAATCGGACAGGTCAAGATCTTCATCCGAAATACTACCCTCACGAAACTTCTTATTCACTGCAGGTGAGGGGGGTTTGGTCAATGTCAGCCCTAGACCTTTTAGTGTCATTTTCATTGACAGGTGAACTTGCAACTGAACCTGATAAAGAGGGTTCCATGTTGTTTTATTTTCAATACTGTTCAGCTATATTCAGATTGAGAAAAGAGAAAAAAGTTGATGGTATGAATGAATGAAAAGTTGATGGTATCCAATGAACTACAGAGTAAATACTTGGGGGTGTTAACAGTAAAGTTACAATGTTTGGAGTGTAATGGCCAATGAGAATTGAATGTTTTCAGATGCTTGAGTATGATAACGGTAATCTAACAGAAACGGCAAACAAAGAGACGCTTCATCTATCATGAATAAGTTAGTGACTGGTCTGGTGACAAGCGAAAGCGTGAGTTAATGCTCATAAGACATTCTAGTTCAGACATGCATGAACACACATGAACTTATGGAAACAGGCAGCTCCTCCATGTGACACAACAATACCATTGGCATACAAAATAGTGGCAATTTATAGCATTTGGTCAAGACATGTCACTTGTTGGTTCTTGACAGAAAGATCACGCCCATGGAATGACCAGAAACATACACTCGAAGATTATACTCACTCAGTATCAAGAAAGCAAATTTTGAAACTCGTTCGTAGTTAGAAAGAAAACTACATTTTGCAGACGACGCGGTCTCCAATATAAACAAAACAAAATATGGCGCACATTTATTGGCGAAATCGTTCTTCACATCAACATCACATCAACATCCAACCCATTTCTTGGTGATCAACACCCTCATACTGCAATGAGAACGCAGGAACTGATCCTACATTGCACTCCTTAGTTTTTACACATAAATCGAATCCTCGAAGAGAACAATTTCACATTTAAGAAGACTTTGAAGCAGGAAAATCCATTCTATCGACCAACCTCCATTGAGAATTTTAATTAGTTTAAATTGTTTCATTATATTACCATAATAATTCTGTTGTAAAATTGGCAATCTGCCTCAAGTAGGTGTTTATTGCTTCAATAAATTCTATTCTATTCCATTCTATTACAAATTTATTCTCAAACCAAGTTGAAAGAAGAACCCTTCACTTTTCAAAGCATTTTTTTTAAAATTAATTATTCACAATCATAACAAGAGTGCGACGAGGTTTCTGGGTGGAGTGGTGAGTGGCTTTCTCGAAACACCTTTCACAGTTATCAATTATCGAAATGGAATATTTAAGAGCTTGTGACATTGCAAATCCATGGGTGTAAGAGGAAGAAATTATCAAAGTTAGATCCACGGAGGTATGCTCTTGTGCTGTTGGTAATTCTCTGTTCTGTCTAGTGGAATCAGTATAGTGACACCCCCAACATGGGCGACAGAGCAGTTCTGAAGCTTCCACCTTCTCTCCTCAAATCTCCACTCCTTGGAAATCTGAAACTGTATAATAGACATTGTTAAACCCCCACCCCGACCCCACCACAGCGTCAAAGTTTTGAAAATCCATTCCACGATTGGGAAGAATAAATACTCGAAACACACCTCTTTCATCTCTGTGCCGTGTTTCCAAAAAGTGGTCCATGTATCACATTAAAATCTTCATTATTCAGTGGCCGACGATCTGAGGATCTTTATATAGAAATGGCCGAGTTGTCAGTTTAAGACAGTGTAAGATAAACTGTTTAACTCTAACCTCACCACAATGTATAAACATGTGAGCGGTTAGAGTTAACCCTTTACCCAACGCAGACGATATCAAAATTTATTATTTTAAATATCATGTTTTTAAATTTTTCAAACAATTTCAACAAAACCACATCATGTGACCTCTCGTTGGAACGAGCTCGACGAGCTCGTTCCAACGAAGGGTCACATGATATGGTTTTGTTAAATTTTTTTGAAAAATATTTTTTCAACTGCTGAATTTGCAAATTACGCGGGCGGATGCGGCCGATTCATTAGGTGAAGGGTTAAATAGATCCTAAAATAGTCAGAAGCGTCAAAATAGGTTGTTGACAGGTTAGCAATGAATGGAAAAGTCATTGCATTGAGAATAAAAATTTGTTCACAATTTTATTTTAATTTCTCTGCACTCAAATGTGAGAGGGCGAAATGGAATTTTAAATTTATTATTATGTTATTCGGTAATGTTTTTCATGTATTCCAGGTCTTAAAGTTTGTCCCGATTCGCGAGAAACGGTTTTGAATCTCGCGAACTGCTACTACGAGAATTAATTTTGAGTTCTTAAATAATTTAGAATCTGGGCGTACTGTTATACCCTTGTCGCTGCAGCCAGAACATATTCCATAGTAAAATAAAAAAAAAAACCTTTTGTCTAGATTAAAGGGCCAGTTTCAATTTAGGCGAGCTTTTTGCCTTACATGCACATGTGGAACACATGTTCAAACATGCAGGCTTTTGATAGTCTTGTTGATGGAAGTTTCAGTACCTTCGCAGTGGTTTCCAGTGAAGACTTAACTGCGTATATAGGCAGCCAAGCTAAACACAACTGCTAAGTCAAAGTGAGGTAGCAAAAAACATAAATCGAATTCTCCAGACATTTAAGGACACCTTTTGAATCTATGACAGGAAACAAGTGAACATTTTGCGACAATCAAGGTTCATTCTCATCACTGGAGCTAGAGAGAACAGCCCGCACCCACATCACCAGGCAAAAGATTCTCCTCCCTGGTATCAAGGATAAACATTTATTCCCACTTTCAGAGTGTTCTTATACAACATGGCTTGGAAGTGCGTTAGCTCAGTGGTTAGAGTATTTGACTTCAAAGCGAAGGTCGATGATTCGATCCTGACCAGAGGTAAAGGCGTTGTGTCCTTGGACGAGGCACTTCATCCCGATTACCCACGTGTGAGCACGATGATGCTGTGTACTAAGGCGTGCTGTGCGTCAATGGTACGCTTGCCTTCAACCAACGCTAATCCTGCTTGTGTGGAGTTAGTACGTTGGGAAGTTTGACAGTTGCTCGCCGCTGCTAGGTGGTTCTCTCTGGGTACTCCGGTTTCCTCCACCAGTACAACTGTCCGACACTAGATGACCCTGCCTTTCGAAGATGTTTTTAACTGGTCGAGTCGTAAAAGCCACTATCATGACTTACACAAAAAATGAGGGCACCAGAGGAATATTTTCCTTGCTCATTTTTCATATTCAGTCAAACCCATATACTATTTTGCTTAAATAAATATATTTTATCATATATAGGCACTCTTCAATAATTGTAATAGAACAAATTTTAATGAACAAATTACAAACGTGAATAAAAATGATTGGCTGGACTAAACTTTATATCCATGATGCGGTCACCATTAGCCATTGTGCAGAAATGTGACCTTAAACACCAATAAAGAAAGAAATAAAGATGAACAAATTCAGACCACCAAAAAAATGTAGCCCTCAACCAGTTAACCCTTTACCCAACGTAACGGCCAAAACCGGCCAGCGCTATTCTAAAAAATCGCCTATTAATTTTAATTATTTTTTTCTTTTTTTGTCTCAAAAACATAGGTTATGACCCCTCATTGGAACGAGCTCGTCGAGCTCGTTCCAATGAGGGGTCATAACCTATGTTTTTGAGATAAAAAATGAAAAAAAATAGTTATTCAAGAATTTTTTTGGCAAGTGTCGTCTGCTTTTCATGTTAGGTAAAGGGTTAAATCCCCAATAAATACATGATCAAATATTTGCATCATTCCAATGGGATGTGAAAAACAAAAATTTGGAAGAAGGTTGTTTTGGGGAAATTAGTAGCAGACTGTCCTAGTTCAGCGATCCGAACATAGTGGCTACCCCTCTACGTTCAGATTCTTACCATTCGATCCTATAGAAAAAGTTCCCATCAAGTTTTTATGGGAACTCAAAACTCGACATTAAGAATATATATCAAGCTTTCGCCCTTATTACGGGCTGCAGTCGATAGTACACGTATTTCCTTACATTTGGGCAGAGTTTATTGATACAAACTAGGTTTTATCCTTTAATTATCGTTATTTGAATACTTGCGAGGCGTCAACGGAAATTTCGAAATCGTCCATGCTTTTGTATAAAAATAAAACAGTAAAAACAATAATCCGGTAATGGCGCCGAAACGAATAGGCCCTTTCATTGATGCAGAATCGGAATCTCTATCTCATTCGCGCAGAGGAGGTCATCAAACTGGGTCGCGTTCGCACAAAGCAGATTATCAACCCCCCCTCCCCCCCCCCCCCCTTGCGCAATTGCGAACGAATTTCCGATTCCTAATGTTTTTTTCAGATTCCTGGGGCATTAGGGGTGTCCGTAGGGGTGTTTTGAATGTGGGTCACGCCCAAATCTCAGGCGTGGTATGACATATGGACCTAGGACTAACACCAAATGAGTCAACATTCGATGAGGTTCAAAATATGGGTCAAGGTCACTGAGATCACCCAGAGGTCATTGAGAGCATTTTTCAGAATTGCTGGAAATCACATTTTGGAACCTCTAATGCATTCCCAAAATCCATACATGCATTTTTACGTAAAAAATTATTTTTTTTCTTTATATAATTCTTCTGCTGTATTTTGATATTATTACTTGGTTAGTTTCATATCGGCCGAGATATCAGGCCGAGATAACTTCAAATTAGCCTGGAACTGGCGAAAGATTAATGGCACGGATGTGGTCTTAAATTGCCCACAATTGCCAAAAAAGTCATTGACCCATAGGGCTCAAAGAAACACATACATTTAGAATACTGAGTAGGGACGCTGCCTCTGGGACCAACCCTAATCCCAATGCTTCCATGGTCATTACCTTACTTCTCTTCCGTAGGTTGTGAGCTGATATGCTGAACAAATTTTATACCTAAAACTCAACTGGAGCTCTGTGTGTGGTCGGCAAATTATTAATTTGTCATTGTCTGTTAATTTAGCTGCATACTGAGGACGACCTCTCAATATTGTAAGCAACAAATCTTTCTCTCACGATATAACTATAGGAATTTAACCAGTTCAGACTTGTTTTACAGAGCTCATTGAGCTCTGTTAAACAAAATTGGATTGGTTAAATTCCTGGTTGGATTATCGGGAAACATTTGCTATTGGAAAATTCCGGCGTTTTAAAATAAACCTGTAGAGGGTTGATAACTTACTATTTACTAAGTGCATGTCAGTTTGTTCCACCACAGAAAAACACATACTGCAAGAATTAATTATGCAGCAGTTGCTAAGATTACGTGCAGCTGTTATCCACATCAAATATGTCACGTGTCAAATCTCAATTTTCAATTAAAACCTTTAGGTTTAAGAATATTTTATCATAATTTAAGTAATTAGAAAAGCGATAAAAATCTTAAAAGTGCAGAACATCTTGCGCATATCTTTATATCTTCAGTACATTTCTTTAAATAAAGAATTTAATACCAGGTAGATTTTAAGTTCAGGCTCTATTCCAGATACTCAGTGAAAATGGCCTTCAAGATGAATAAGGTTGGGAAACGGAGAAAAACACAAACTATGTTGGTTTTTGATATCAAAATTAAGACTAATGCGTAAAAAAAACAGTACATGTACGATGCTTTTTAAACACCATTTTGATATTTTTCTGCGAAGTTGAAAGAACACGCTTCTATTCGTGTGTCGACCAATTTCGAGCTCAACGATTGATCAATTAGGAGACGGAATGCTCTATTCTGTCTCACGAAATCCACGCCTTGGCATATACAGTTAACACTAGAGATCCTGTCACGAATTGTGCGCTAATCTTGACATACTTTTTCATAGGAATTGCGCAATATTTGCCCATCGAATAACATCCAAAGCATAGTTTCTCTTGGTTGCTGATATCAAACACGAGCAGTGTTTAAGCTAACTGATTTCCGGGTTACAATCGGTGGTCTATTGGCTGAAACATTGTCTATGTATGGGGCAAATGTACAGAATTTGATAGCTTTACTCACAGAGTATTGAAGTAGATGGCAGAGTTACAGAAGAGCGAGATCAAATCGCATTAGAATTAGTCAAGCACTGGGAAAAGGTAAACGATAAACGATGGGGCATGGGGAACCCACCAGACTGTCCGAACCAGGTGGAGGAAAATCTATCGAACTTCGCGTGCACGGAAATCAAAACTGAGGAGGTGCGAAGGGTGATCTCAAAATTAAGGAATGGAAAAGCGGGAGGGGTGGACGAAATTCCTAACGAGTTTATCAAAAACGGAGGAGAGGAACTCTTGGAAAGCCTAACTGCCCTATTCAATTTAGCCATAGAAAAACAAGAGGTCCCAAAGGAGTGGAGGGAAAGTAAAGTGACATTTATTCACAAAAAGGGGGAAAAAGACGTCTTGGATAACTATCGAGGGATCTCTGTCAGCAGCAACATTGGAAAAGTCTTTTGTAAAGTCCTGTATGGGAGATAAGAGGAGGTGATTGAAGAGAAGGGTTTTTTGGGAGAAATCCTGAATGGCTCCAGGAAGGGAAGGAGTGTCATTGACCATCTTTTCAAGCTATCCCAAATAATAGAATCCGCGAAAGCAAAAAAGAAAAAGATGTTTATGGCCTTTTTGGATGTTAAAAAGGCATACGATAGAGTATGGAGGGAGGGTATGTGGCGCAAGCTGGAGGCTCTGGGCTTGGGAGGCGAGTTTGTTGGGATTATGAAAGCATTATATAAAGATGTACAGAGTGAACTTAGCCTGGGAAACATTACAACAAAACGTGTGCCTTTGGAGATAGGTCTAAAACAGGGGTGTATCCTTTTTTTTGCATTGTACATCAAAGGTTTAGGATATGAACTCCTGCATAGCGACGAGGGGGTTGCAGTTGGCGACTTGAAGATCCCAGGGCTATATATGGTGCTAGTGTCAGAAAGCGAAGAGGGGCTAGCGAAGATGCTGGGAATTGTTGGGAAATATGGGAGCAAATGGAGACTCGAACTTGAAAGCAAGAACAAAGTTATACCTGTGGGCCGCAAAGTGGACCCCACACGAAGGTGGAGAGTGGGGGAGTTCTGCATTCCGGAAGGTAGCAGCAAACTTCTTAGTGTAGGAGAGACTAGTGACTATGAGTACCTGGGGGTAAATATAAACATCACAGGAAGAGGCATCTACCGAAACCACACAAATAAATTGATTCTGAAGGCGAAGCGAAGCCTTAACCAAATGAAACTTATAGGGTGAAACAGTTTCAATAGGGTTTTCGTGGGGAAAGCCATTTGGGAAATGGTGGGTCTGCCAAGTATAACATACGGTACGGAAGTTGTACCCCTAAATCAGACGGCTGTTAAGAGCTTGGAAATCCTGCAGAACGATGCAGGCCGATGGATAACAGGGTCGAGTAATGCCGCAGCGCTAGAAGCAATGAGGGGTGAGCTTGGGTGGATGAGGATCAAGGACAGGATAGATTTATTGAAACTCGGTTATCTTAATTATTTGGTATATCTCCCCGATAGCCGTTGGTGTAAAGTAATGTTCCTGAGAACTTTCAACTCAAATATCAAGACGGGGTGGATGGTCCAAGTGAGGGAGCTAGTAGAAAACTACTGATTGGAGATCTCGGACCTTGACGTTGGGGCAAAGTAGTGTAAAAACGATCGTCAGAGGAAGGGTCATGGAGGATTGTAACCGTAATTGGCTAGAGAGGGTCAAATCAAAGACATCTTTGGGTGGCCTGCGTGATAAAGAGAAGCCTGGTTTTGAAGAGTACCTTGATGGCACCTTTGGAGGGGGTCACTGTTGTTCAAGCTGAGGTCGCGGTCCCTGGAGCTGAGGAGAAAACTTGGGAAAAACAGTGAAAAGGAATGCCAGATGTGTAATTTGGGCGTGGTGGAGACCCTGGAACACTTTCTTCTAGAATGCCCAAAATACCAATCTAAAAGAACAAGATTCACGGGGAGTATAATGGGAAGTGGATGGGAGAATGAAGGACATGTGGTTTGGGGGCGACTCAAATGAGAGGGTTAATATGCTAATCGGAGAGATTGGGAAGAATGGGGCAAGGGATGTCATCAAGCAGTTCGTCTCCGAGTGTTGGGAGGAGAGAAGAATCGTGGGAATAGTGAGGCAGTTGGTAGAACAGGGGTAACCAAGGCCTTCTCATATGAGAACAGCGACAAATCAGCGGCCGGCCAAAGTGTTGTTATTATTATTATTTCTACATAGCACGCAGATCAATGGGGAATTCATTTTTTTCATCTGGGAGAAGGTCGCCTTCCCTCCCATGAGGAGGGAGGGAAGGCGGGCTTCTCCTTCTAGAAAAAAAAAAGAATTGTGCTTTTTCAAATAAAGTCTTCCTATGGCTTTTGAGGGTAAATTCCACATTTTTAGACGTATGGGGATAGAGCAGAGAGACAGTGTTTGAGAGAGAGAGGGTGGTAGTATGTGTGTGTGATGGACGTGGGGAGCCAATGGGGAGGGAGGGGGAGGGGCAGAATCTACGTTTAGAGGGAGGGGCAAATGTCCCCTTCCTCCCGGCATCCCCACCCCCACTCCACCCCCACCTCACCCCACCCCCATGTAGCGTCGCCACTATAGACGTGCAAAAAAATAATTTAGCAGAAGATTATTTATAATCTCATGTTATGGATCACTACAACCATGTTCATAATAATTTACGAACAAATGCTTCTTGAATGTTTTATAAAATTAAGTCATGACTGCTGTAGACGCCATCACTAGATTTTATGAACTGTCTAAGAAATATTCGTTAGTGAATATTGTGAATGTGATATGATAAAAAGCGTTTCCGTCGTCTATTTTTGTATATAGGAGGCCGCCATCTGGGTTTCTATGATGGCGCGTGATTGCTATGAGTCTGGATGGCTTCTAATAGGATAGGGATATGCTCTGGGATATGTTCGATTCAACTGGAATATAGCCCCCCCCCCCACCCACCCCCCCCCCACCCATTTAGCATTACCCCTTTGACATCAGTTAAATTAAAATTTATTTCAGAGAAAGTTACGTATAATTATAATAGACGAACAGGGGGGTAGGCGGGGCAAATAGGGACATGCTCCCCATGAAAGGGGACAAGTCCTAAAGTATATCATTACAATCTTTAGGCACGAGTGATCCTATGGGAGGTTTGCTGGAGGGTGTTGGAGGTGGGGTTGGGGCTCATTTCTTATCTGGGAGGAGAAGCTCGCCTTCCCACCCGTCCGGGGTGCTTTTAGGGTAACTTCCACATATTTGGACCTATGGGGATACAAAAAAGACAGTGCGTGCATGCGATGGGAGAGGGTGGATGGATGCGTGTGTGTGATGGACGTGAGAGGGAAATCCTGTCAAATGGACATGAAACCAATGCGGAATGTCCCCCACATTATGCACGGAGTTGAGAGACATAATGTATAAACAGTGACAAGACACCATTAGGAGTTAAGCTTCCGCACACCTGTATAATATCGTATAAATTTGTCGGACATTATTATGTCCCTTGCCATCGTGGGAGGGGATATACGAAGGGATATACGAAGGGCTTCCGTCAGGCCTACTTTCTTCCAAATATGGGCTCTTCTTCTCTACGGGAGCACCCCCCTCCCCCCAATTTCCAATGCAATCGAACATGCCCTTTATAGGCCCTCTAACACACCGCGCTAGAATGAACAGGAGTCCTGTTCGATTATTTTCTGCCATTGTCGGGTTTACAATGCACCGCAGTAGTATGTAATGTGGTTTTGGGCCCTTATTTGGGGGACCCCGGTGGGGGACCCCGGAAGTGACGTCATGTCACGTGACCTAGTGGCGCCATGTTGTGTTGTCATGGTAACCCGCGTGAGCGGCCATGTTGTGACGTCATCTCCATAGTGATACGTGGTGTGAGTGCGCATGCGCAGCGCGTGTTGTTAGGGTGATACGTGTTTCCGTCGTCCATTTTGTATACTGGAGGCCGCCATCTTGGTTTCTATGGTAGCACGTGATTGCTATGTTACCCAATTGTTCTGTAATAGGACGGGGTATGTTTTGAGGGTATGTTCGATTGTAGAAGAGTAAATCTAATTACCACAAACAACCCGACAATCCTTCCAAATCACCAAAATTCACCCAAAATCACCGAAATTGACTTTATTTCCCCAATTCATCGGCTTAGCACGTAGTGCTATAGTACCGAGAGGGTATCAGGGGTGCATTCGATTGAACAGGAGTAATGTTCTGGCTTCGAATTCTCCCAGAATCCCTTTTTGGATCTCTATCCCATGACGTTTTCCCCTATTAAGAATAGCACATAGTGCTATAGGACAAATTTACCCAGAATTCTTGCTTCTATCTATATATGCAATAGTTTACGTCTATCTGGCCATGTTCCTTTGTTCTAGAGTATACTCCAGTAGCGTAGAAGACCCTATTACTGGAACAGTTTACCTTATTATTACTATATTTAGCAATTTCTGGTCTATTCTTGTTAGTTCTGACCCTATTCCGTGTACTCTTGTTGTTCCATATATATAACTAACCAATCAGATTGCTTGATTTCCCATAACCTGTATGCAGAGTTATCTCCCTTCTGCATAATAAAAGCCTATATCCAATGGCAATATCCCATGGAATCCCATTTTGGGGAAACACCCGTGGCTATAGAATCCCTTTTTTTGTCATATGTGCTTATGTGAAAAAGCACAATGTGACACAATATGCCCTAGCACAAAGGCACATGCTTTATGTGCCGATATGTGCTTATGTGAAAAGGCACAATGTGACACAATGTGCCCTATCACATAGGCACATACGGGTATTTGAGGATACCTATGGCCTGGTATTGTATTATTCGAGGATACCTACTGGAGAATCCCTTTTTTGTCATATGTGCTTATGTGAAAAAGCACAATGTGACACAATGTGCCCTAGCACAAAGGCACATGCTTTATGTGCCGATATGTGCTTATGTGAAAAGGCACAATGTGACACAATGTGCCCTATCACATAGGCACATACGGGTATTTGAGGATACCTATGGCCTGGTATTGTATTATTTGAGGATACCTATCTAGGATACCTTCTGGAGAATCCCTTTTTGTCATATGTGCTTATGTGAAAAAGCACAATGTGACGCAATATGCCCTAGCACAATGGCACATGCTTTATGTGCCGATATGTGCTTATGTGAAAAGGTACAATGTGACACAATATCCCCTATCACATAGGCACATACGGGTATTTGAGGATATCTATGGCCTGGTATTGTTGTACCTGTTGGACTTTACATCTGTGTACTTCTGTTGGGTAGTTGATAACAAAAACCGCAATATATAATATTTCTTATATTTTTAAAAAAATTGACTCCCTACAATTTAAGGATCAAGATTGCAGTTTGATCGCCAAACTGACCAATCAGATCGAAGTTAATCAACCAATGAGATTAGTGTATTCTCATTGTGTTTCTTTTCCATTATTTTCTATACTAATTTTCTAAATTTTCCAACTTTAACCTATAATCCTATAGGAAACAAACACAAACCCCAACCAAGAATCAAAAACTCATTCAAAATTTGTTGAACTGGGGTGATGTTTTCAATCACGTCCGTCAAAGATATATAAGATTAGGCAAAGCATGGACTTGGCATCATTCACGATCGAACCATTGACCAAAGAAAATGTTCCGACTTGGCACCAAGCAGACTTATGCTAAGGTCACCCCGTACCAGGGTGAACTGAAGATACATCTTAGAAGATACTTTGAAGGAAAAGACAAAAAGCTTTATCCAATCAAGAATGGGATTGCATTATCTTTAGAAGAATGGAATGCCTTGAAATCTCAAATAGAAGAAGTAGATGCAGCCATCAAAACCCAACAAACAACTTTAACTGAAGTTCCTGAAGACACTAAACCTACTAACCATGAAGACTTTAAAAAAACAATTCAAGAACCACCTTTGAAGAAGAAAAAGAAGATCACAGTGAGAATAACCCAACCACGACCATTGATCGTTGATGAAATTGGTAGTGAACTCAGGCAAGTTCGCTTGCAACATGAACTTTGCTTGGCATATGCTCATTACGTCGAAGAGAATATTGGAACTATCGCCAGAGAGAGGGGTTATGGTGTTCATGTGGACGAGAGTGGTAAAACACATAACGGTCTTCTAGTGACAGCTACCGAAAGAATCATTGCCTGTTTTAGTGAAGCACTTGAAAGAGTTAACAAGAATGATGTTCATCTACTGTGGCACCATAATACTTCTGGAATGAATCCACCACCAGTACAGAAAGAGTATGAAGATATGTTCGAGAAACCTCTCACAAATGAACAGAGACGTTGTATTATGGATTTAGTGGTTGAAATGGCGAAGAGTAAACCTGTTACAATTGGATTCTAATTGAAGATGTAAATAGATGTTGTAAATTTTTATAAAAAAAGAAAAAAAGAAGAAAAAAAAGTATAAAATGAAGAAACAAGAAAAAAAGGTGGTAATGACGCTTAAGTTATTTGATGTTTATCTTCTTGACAAATATCAAACAAACTTAACCTGTCCCCAGCCAGTAAGTCAGAGGGCCACCCACGTGAGTCATTTTTTTTTTAAAATATAAGAAATATTATATATTGCGGTTTTTGTTATCAACTACCCAACAGAAGTACACAGATGTAAAGTCCAACAGGTACAACAATACCAGGCCATAGATATCCTCAAATACCCGTATGTGCCTATGTGATAGGGGATATTGTGTCACATTGTACCTTTTCACATAAGCACATATCGGCACATAAAGCATGTGCCATTGTGCTAGGGCATATTGCGTCACATTGTGCTTTTTCACATAAGCACATATGACAAAAAAGGGATTCTCCAGAAGGTATCCTAGATAGGTATCCTCAAATAATACAATACCAGGCCATAGGTATCCTCAAATACCCGTATGTGCCTATGTGATAGGGCACATTGTGTCACATTGTGCCTTTTCACATAAGCACATATCGGCACATAAAGCATGTGCCTTTGTGCTAGGGCACATTGTGTCACATTGTGCTTTTTCACATAAGCACATATGACAAAAAAGGGATTCTCCAGTAGGTATCCTCGAATAATACAATACCAGGCCATAGGTATCCTCAAATACCCGTATGTGCCTATGTGATAGGGCACATTGTGTCACACTGTGCCTTTTCACATAAGCACATATCGGCACATAAAGCATGTGCCTTTGTGCTAGGGCATATTGTGTCACATTGTGCTTTTTCACATAAGCACATATGACAAAAAAGGGATTCTATAGCCACGGGTGTTTCTCCAAAATGGGATTCCATGGGATATTGCCATTGGATATAGGCTTTTATTATGCAGAAGGGAGATAACTCTGCATACAGGTTATGGGAAATCAAGCAATCTGATTGGTTAATTATATATATGAAACAACAAGAGTACTTGGAATAGGGTCAGAACTAACAAGAATAGACCAGAAATTGCTAAATATAGTAATAATAAGGTAAACTGTTCCAAATAATAGGCTCTGCTACGCTACTGGAGTATACTCTAGAATAAAGGAACATGGTCAGATAGACGTAAACTATTACATATATAGATAGAAGCAGAGAATTCTGGGTAAATTTGTCCTATAGCACTACGTGCTACTCTTAATAAGGAAATAAAACGTCATGGGATCCAAAAAATGGGAACATTACTCCACTTCAAACGAACACCCCCCCCCCTCGGTATTACGTGCAACTCTTAATAGGGAAAATCCGAACCAGAAAATTACTCCACTTCAGTCGAATGCACCCCCGATACCCTCTCGGTACTATAGCACTACGTGCTAAGCCGATCAATTGGGGAAATAAAGTCAATTTCGGTGATTTTGGGTGGATTTTGGTGATTTGGAAGGATTGTCGGGTTGTTTGTGGTAATTAGATTTACTCTTCTACAATCGAACATACCCTCAAAACATACCCCGTCCTATTACAGAACAATTGGGTAACATAGCAATCACGTGCTACCATAGAAACCAAGATGGCGGCCTCCAGTATACAAAATGGACGACGGAAACACGTATCACCCTAACAACACGCGCTGCGCATGCGCACTCACACCACGTATCACTATGGAGATGACGTCACAACATGGCCGCTCACGCGGGTTACCATGACAACACAACATGGCGCCACTAGGTCACGTGACATGACGTCACTTCCGGGGTCCCCCACCGGGGTCCCCCAAATAAGGGCCCAAAACCACATTACATACTACTCACCGCATGACGCCACTTACCCCTCCAGCTAGCCCTTCGGGATATTCCCGCGGCAAAGTGACCCCCTCCCCCCCCCCCACACACACACACTCAGTTGAAATTCTCCCCGCGACTGGGCCGGAGTCCCATACATGATGTTAGTAAGTAGGTCTAGTGGACCTGTCTATTGGGAGGCCCTCCCACTGTCCGAACATACAGACCCACAAGGCAAACTTACCAACGTCATGCAAGGGAAACTGGTCCAGTGGCGGAATTAGAATCCCTACTTGGCTTGGGGGGGGGGTGCGTTTGCAATTGGGGGTGGGGGGATGGGTCGATATGCCGCAGGTGGGACGATTGTAATTGGGGATGGGGGTCGATATGCCACAGGTATATCCCGAAGGCCGGAGACAGGGAGGGGAAGGTATAGGCCGCTATATCACCCCTTTTATTGGGGGGACCCGGGCAGTGGAGGCTCTGGAGACTTTTCCGCAAGTAAGTGCAAGTATGGCACATGCTTTCCATTAATCGGGGGGGGGGGCATGTCCATAAAGTATCATATCATTACATTGTTGAAGCAAGAGCAAACGTAGGAGATTTGCTGGAGGGTTTTTTCGGGGTGGGGGATTCAATTTCTATTAAATCGGGGAGGAGATTCTCATTCTGATGCCTCCTGAGGGGAAGGTGAAGCCAATGATGGGTGTCCGGTTGTCCTCCCTTGGTAAAAGTTTCATGTAGTGAAGCGTTGAGAGCAATTCTGAAGCCTCCTGAAGAATAATGAGGCCATTGGACCGGTGGGTGTCTGGGTCTATCGAAAATGTTCTTAAATTCCGAAGCACTATCAACGGTTTTGGAGTCTCCTTATAAGGAAAGATGGGGTTGGGAATCCTTAGTAGCTGTTTGAAATTTATTTAGAGGTGGGTGGGTGGGGGCGGGGCGGGGGTAATGTAGGCCTAATTATTTGGGGCGGATGGGGTGCGTTTCTCCAGACCGCAGCCACTGACTCCATCCTCTCCAGGTCCTTCCACGTTGGAGTCCAAGATTGTGCCTGTAGCGGATAAGCATAGGCCTATATTACCGCCCGGGCCAAGCTCAAGTGACGCCCCATCCTCAATCTCCATGCATTGTTAAACATTTTTTATGGCTGGCTTTATAGGCTCAAAAGACATCTGAATTTCATGTCTTTATTAACATCTTTATGCACCCCCCCCCCCCTCCCCCGAGATGCATCCCATCCCCGCCACGCACATACACCAGCTAACAGCAACAGGTGTGAGGTCTTGTGCAGTAATGTGGGTCTTGCGCATATTTCACTTCGTCCTAGGTTGTCGGCCATCCTTCATCTTTGGTGGCACGTAGGTGTATTGCATGTTAAAAAGCAGAAGACGGGCCTAACAAGTGGTTTCGTATCTACGAAAAAAGTTTTCGTTTAAACGAAAAAGTTCTCGTATATACGAAAGTTGTTTCGTATATACGAAAGTGGTTTCTTTTAAACGAAAAAGTTTTCGTTTAAACGAAAAAGCTTTTGTTTAAACGAAAAGGTTTTCGTATATACGAAACTGGTTTCGTTTAAACGAAAAAGTTTTCGTATATACGAAAGTGGTTTCGTTTAAACGAAATAATTTAGTTTTTTTTTTCCACGTGGCAGCAATACGCTTCCGTAGGGAAAGCCTAATTACGTTAATCTTTTGAAAACGTAATTTAGTGTTTGACTGGACCCATTTCAGTAGCGCCTGGTTGTTTTTAAAGTCCGGACATCATGTGCACCACACACGAGGGTTATAATGGAAGGAACCACATTGAACACAAATTTCGGTGAAATCTTAATATAAACAGTACTGGTAATGCATAATGTGGTACTTTCATTGTTTTTCATTCTGACCCAATTTTCTTTCTTTTTCTTCCACAGGGAAAGGCAGGGAGACAGCCAATCTGGCCATGTCTTCCCCAGACAGTATACATTTATAGATTTATATTTTTCTGGTTGTGTGTGTGTTTTGTTATTGTAAACTTGGATATTGCATTTTTATACACATTTGTCAGCTTTGTATTTGTTCAGTATACTGGTGAATAAAAATACCAATCAATCAAGCAATCGAATGTAGTACTTGTTCCGAGAGTCGATGAACGATCTGTTCCTGGGAGCCGATTATTGCCCAGGCATATGTCCTAATAGACTCATTCATTTTTTCGACCTCCGCCCGCGTAAACCCTTTTACCTCATCAACTATAAACGTTGTAAAATCTGCCCGCTCTTGTCTGTTAAAGTCCGCAAGAATATGGCCATGCCCAGAGCGCTGGGTGAATGTGACGGTATGGTCGTATCTACGAAACGTCGAGTGTAGAACACGTTCCGGTGGGTGGTAGTAAGGCCTTACTTGGTAGTGGATCCCAAAACCGTAATTTTGATACCTGTCATTCTAGTCCGTATCACGCGGTACACCGAACTCTTTTGATAATTTTTCGAAAGCGCGTCTGCCATATGAGTTATTGTATCTAGAACACGGTTGGTCTTGGGGTAAGGCAACTCTCATTTCGGCTAAAATCCGCCGTGTCTAGTAATAAAAATGAAATAGTCAGGAATTTCTAGCAAACAAATCTGTGGGGTGGTTTAGGTGGTCATTAGCTGAGACCCCGCACCCCGTCTCGCACACCATACAGCGAAGTTCACCTGGTTTTGCTAAAATCCCTTGAGTGTGCTCCGCCAGTGATTGCTAAGTGCCTCAGAATTTATATTGGGGCGTTTATACTGGGAGTAGATGTCCAAGTGATTGGTTTCAAAACTTTGGCCTCTAAGCTATGTAGAGGGAATACAGCCACATGAATCTCATTGATATAGCTTTTTGTGTGTTTTGTGATGGTTGAACCCGCCGGTCCTGTACGCGGAAGGCTTTTGGGTGATCAGCCATTTTTGACACACGGTTTGTCACTTAACTGTTCGAACGAATAGCTCTCTGGAAACCCAAGAACCAATATTCCATAACACTGCAACCCCCAATTTAAAGAATATTTTTTATGTCCGTAAGCTAGAGTGTTAATACACAAAATTCTTTTCTGCACAACGTACAAAAAAACACAATCGATAGTTTGCCATGTATGTGATTGCTTGGAACAGATTATATGATTGCTAGTTTGACATGTATGTATTACATCGAATAGATCTATAAAGCCCGTGGTTCTTCAGTCAAACGCCACAGATCCTCTTCTGATCCGCCAAGATGAACACACTGTTGACAGTCGTCGTTGTCGGTTTTTTGGTATTGGCTGACGCCAGGCACCAGTCCACAGTGAGTATATATTTTTCTTTAGTTTGTAGCTGTAGCAATTGGTGACAGATGAGAGAGACAAAGCGAAGGGAAGCCAAAACTGAAGTTTAGAATTTTTAAATTAATTTATAAATTAGCCTGAGTCAAGCTCATGAGAGGTTTGTTTAATCGCCTGTGTTGTCTAGTCGATATGGTAAAATTCATAAATCAACACAAAAGCCCATGCGGGCTGTTAGATTCGTTTATGGCAGCTCTCATCTAGAACTGTTTCTTCTCTTCATCTACGGGGCAATGGTTAAACATTCTCTTTATCAAAATTATTTGCATACATGGTTGAAAGGGTTCAGTTGGACCAGAAAGTAACTAAACTAGATGTCTACACTCACACTTTGTAATAAAACATGACAACAGGCGGGATGTTCTCACTTACCCAGCAGGTATTGTTCTCGGTATAGGTGCTAATTGATCCGAGAATAAGCCCAACACGTTTCGGGAACTAACCGACCGTACAGTATAGAACGACCCTTTGCATTTTTATTTCACAGTATGATAAATATGTACGTATTTACATGATACATATGGAATTAGCACATACTAAGTAAAGGAAATCATTGTAGTTTATCTATAGCAGCATGCAGTATTGCTAATTCTGTATTTTCCTGCACCAAAACCAGATATAAAAAACTTAATGGTAAAAGAAAAAACTCTGAAATTGGATTGGAGAAAGAGTTGGACATTTCCCCGAACCCAATGCCGCTGCTTCTTCCAATTTGACAGTGCCCATCTCTCTTAAACGTTTCGAAGTTAAGATGTTGCTATTCAAATATTAAGTACAGTGTGGAAAATATATTAAAGCACATTTTTTACCATTGGCGTACGGGCTAGGGGCGGTGGCAGCTGGGGGTGGCTATGGGCTGAAATATTCTGGCAAAATTGGGCTAACTGTAGGAAATTTGGGTAAAATTGTTGATATTTTCCGGGCAATTGTGTACAGGCCCTCCGCCCCCCCCCCCCCCCCCCCCCCCCACAATAAAAAAAAAACAGTTGGCTCCTGTACGCCTATGACTTTTACATATTCTATCAGATTTTACCTTGATTACAAAATAATACCCATGTTAGGTTAGATTCCTTGGAGCATAGGCTTGTGTGTTGGTGGTGAACGGTGGAAGGGGAGATGGGGTGATGAATGATAATGTATAATATGTCTGATGTTTTGTCTATGTAGGGGTGTTGAATGGTGTGTGTGCAAGAGTGTATTGGTTTCCATGGCGTTGCCACGAGTGCCTACTCGTCTTAAGGACATGGGACCCCTAAAACATTGCTAGTCGCTGCACACCCACAAATAAAGGCTGTCAGCGACCATATCGTAGTCAAAACATTTAACCTTGAATACGTTTATACGGGGGATAATGCAAATGAGGTTACACACACGTTACGTTTTGTACGTAACATATGTGCATAGAACAGCCGCCGATTTTTCTGATTTGTATGTAATTTTGACAGACATTCTGCAAGGAGTGTGTGTGTGTGGGGGGGTGGGGGGGGGGCAATGGGCAAACAACATTCCTACTCGGCAGAGGGCAACGGGGTGACAGATAGATGAAATTCGTGCAAAAATTAGGCACTGTGGGTGTGTTTTCTGGATTTCTACTAGTTATGACGTTATAGCATATCGTTTTGACATTGTTTCTAAGGGATATGGTATAACGTAGTAATAAGCATGGTGTTAAATACGGAATACAGAAGAAAATTGGGAAAAATCTGCTCAATTTCGTCAATTTTATGGGAAGAAAAACGGGAAAATGGCCCATGGTCCAAGTTTTTGGAATCTCATAAAATTGGCGCCGGTCGGCGCGTGCCACCTCAGGTATACATGTGCGCATATACAGTACGTGGAGAGTGTATTATCACTGAATCACCCGCAGAGTGGAGACTCCAACCGAGGAATAATTGCAAATTCGTTGCAAAGCATAACCAGCACCAGCAATGTTCCAGCCAATGGACCTCCGGGTTAAACCCAGAGGTTCATTGGCCGAAACATTGCTTGTGTTTTTTGTCCATATGTACAAAATTTGAAAGTTATAGCTTGGGTGATAACTCCACTCCGCGGGTGATTTAGTTACAATCCACTCTCCACGTACTGTACGCTCGATACACAATAAATCAGAATGATGTAGCAAGGTGGCGTGTTACTACATTACCCAACAATACGCCGGTTGTGACGTTCCTACCGGATATCCGCATCAAGGGTTAGGTTTGATAAGCAACATTTAAGGTCACATCTCCAACTACTTGCAGATTACTTTATTTTTCACAATGACAAAAGTTGTAACAAAAGCTGGCGATGTAACAAAAGTGTTGAGCATGTTTTTTTTATAACAAAAACGAGTGGGTGTTGTACCAAACGCGGTGAGCTCATTTTGTAACAAAATGACTGATTTTGTAACAAAAGTGGTAACAAAAGTGGTGATCTGTAACCAAAATGGTTGTTGTAACAAAAGTGGTTGCCACACACGTCTGATGGTGTTGGGAAGAAATTCCGTCCAGGAAAAAAAACTTTTGAATTTTTTTCCACCTTCAACAATTATATTTTCAAATCCCGAGGTTAGAGAGAACCCCAGACAATGCCTGTAGTTTTTGAAATGATACGGATACAGTTGGTTCAATTTTTATAGTATTCTCAAATTTTAGGTTGTGCATCATTAATGTTAAACTCATTGGAAGGTTTTTTTTAATGTTTTTCTGCAAGACCTAAATGAGTTGTATTGTCTTTATGCGCCTTCTAGCTATAAAGAAAGTAACAGATCCAGCGCTATCCACAAATCTCCCCATTCAAACTGGTTCTTGTTCCAATGAGAGGTCATAAATTATAGAGACAAAAAAGTAATAAGGTCTAAAAAAGTTAAAAATCTGTTTCTAAGGCCCCCCCCCCCCCCCCCCCCCCCCCCGCATGGTCCCTTTGTCTGCCGCGTGCTCTCTTTTTATCACCAATGCGAACTCAAAAAAATAATAATTCAATGGTTTATGTCCGTTATTTTACCCAAGTTAGTAATATTCATAAATTTGTCCCTTGAGTGCAACAAGGCTTTGCAATGCTTTAGTGCTTTAGCACCGCAAAGCCTTCTTGTAATGAAGGGACGAAATACACCACTATCCATGCTATTCTGCAGATTATGAGGCCTAAAACATAAAACAAACCAGGAAGACGAAATTTTGATGGCAAAAAAATAATAACAAAAATAAGTAAAAAAAAAAACCGCCAGCCCACATACAATTTTACCAAAAAATGGCTTGAGAAACAGAAGAACTGCTTGTAGGGCCCAAAGTCAGCTTAGTTGTTCGAGAAATTTGTTTGGTGGCGCCATCTTCTTGTCGTGCTAGGTGTAGGATTAACTGTTGAATATTTTTTTTTATATTTCGCGCGAAAATTTTTCCCAAATGGGCTTATATTTATACACGAACGCGATGAATGAACTGAAAATTTCATACCCCAATTAGTTCGGCCATGGTAGAGCTAGTTAATTTAATTAATTAGTTTGTTGTATATCTTTTTTTTTTATTTCGTTTATTAAAAGTTACCAAAGGAAACTTGGCTGTTATGGCAAGCTAATTAAAAGCAAATACTTTACAGATAATCCGTCATTATAAGAATATCTTTGAAACTCCTACCGACGCTCATTAAGCGTCCACTTTAGCTCTTTGTTTTGTCAATGTGTTTTTTAGATAATTTGCAAGTTTTTATTTCTTCTGGAAAAAACGAATAAATTTTACCTCCTTGACTTTCATGTTAATGGAAAGGACAGTGTCTCTGTATTATATGTCACGATGCACATATTTATTGATATAATGAACAGAAAAATAGTTACAGAATATCAAAAGATGCTTAAACCGCCGTTTTCTTTTCTTTAACCCTTTACCTAACATGAAAAGCAGACGACACCTGCAAAAAAAATTCTTGAATAACTATTTTTTTTCATTTTTTGTCTCAAAAACATAGGTTATGACCCCTCGTTGGAACGAGCTCGACGAGCTCGTTCCAACGAGGGGTCATAACCTATGTTTTTGAGACAAAAAATGAAAAAATAATGAAAATTAATTGGCGATTTTTGAGAATAGCGCTGGCCGGTTTTGGCCGTTACGTTGGGTAAAGGGTTAATTGGGTTTCGGCAATGGAGAATAGACAAATGTTCTAACCGATTCTGTCATTTTATAATTACTCTACAGAAAAAATGCCTGAAATATGTGAAATGATATGCACATCTATGATACAGATTTCGAAATTTCACTTTTTTATATGCAATTCTCATACCATTAGTGTTAAATTTACCGACTGATGTAGGAAATGAAGGGGGGGGGGGGGGGTAACTTTCCTGTAAATATCTTCCAATGACGAAAATTGAGCAGATATATTTACGACGCCTGAGTGACCACCAGAATAAAACCTCATGGACAGAGAAACTTGTGTTCAATCGTACCCAATGATGAAATCTAGTATTCACCCAAGACGCCCATGAAACATTTTAGTTGGGCCTACCTACTCATGAGAAAATCCTGTTCTCCAATTTAAAGGTTTGAAGGTTTGCTTTTTATTATACATGTATGTACCCATTGATTTCGGGAAATGAAAAAAAGATTTATATTTTCTTCCAAATATAAAGAGAGTTTTGTTTTAAATCCTGAACCCCCCCCCCCCCCCATCAAACCCTTTAAAACAGCCCCCCCCCCCCCAAAAAACAAAAAAAACCCAAACAAACAGAAAACAAAAACAAAAAACAAAACAATAAATAAATAAACAAATATGGTTACGTCAGCTGCGGATACAGAACGTAAAAACCTGAGCCGACCAGCACTACCTTAAAAAATCCAAATTTAAATTTAAGTTTGTTTTATTATTTATCTTCAAAACTTAGCTTATGACTCATCACTGGCGTCCCATTGACGTCATTAATTCGCCATCATTCAAAAACTCCTCTTCAAACCACTCCATTACAATTTCCATTTCATAAGTTCAATAAGTTTTCTCGATTGCGTTCGGCGAGTAAAGGTTTTGATGTGAACAAATTCGTTGCGCCCAGTGACGACGCATCAAGGAAACAGCTCTGGCTTGGTTCATATCGGCCGAGATCGGCATCATATATATCAGCCGACTTTGAAGTCATATCAGCCGAGCTTGATAATGGGCAATTCTGGTTTAAGAAAATCATATCAAACTAGACTTAATGATTCTAGAGAAACATAGGCTTTTCCTGACGAGATTCCATGATATGATTTTTCGGGCCCCCAGAGTGTCTGAAGAGTTATTTTTAAATGTATCACTAAAGTACCGTCATTGATGTCCTGAGTAAGGTGGGTAAGTAGTCTCAAATGACCCAGTTTGATAAAAGAAAATTTCGGTTAAAATCATCATTATTGTTGGAAAGGGTTAATATCAATATCGGCGTCCGAGAAGTCTAC